>PVHY01028993.1:0-14727 GCA_004024945.1 Uropsilus gracilis | reverse complement strand
TTTTTTTTTTTTAGTTTTTAAAATAATCCATGAG
The DNA here is from genome assembly GCA_004024945.1 of Uropsilus gracilis. Lineage (NCBI taxonomy): Eukaryota > Metazoa > Chordata > Mammalia > Eulipotyphla > Talpidae > Uropsilus > Uropsilus gracilis. Next base: position 14,693 of record PVHY01028993.1, on the reverse strand, counting down.
ACTCTGGTGGATTGACAGGAGATACAAGTTAATAATAACAAAAGAATAATAATTATCAGAATAACAGTAATGATTAGCATTTTAGAAATTAAGTGAGCTCCTCAATTCAAAGGATTAAACCATGATAAATCAAGTGAGTTTAAGGGTGGAATTGCATCAAAACGGCTTAAATGGGATAAAACTTCTTGCAATTGTTTAAAAACAAGTTTTGGTTCTGTGTGAATGCAAGGTGATATTAAGAGTATTTAAGTTCATACTCTATACAAGGGGTAACACAAATGTTGGTAAAATTGTAATGGCAATGTAGAAAAAGCAGTTCTTTTAAAGAGGCAAGGTCCATGTACATAGAGTCCAGTTTTCCTTACAATGAGTCAGTCTCTGTCATGCTGTAGGTAATGTTCGCTGGCCAATTTTTGAATCATAGATAACAGTTTTGTTGTATTTATTGACACATTCAGCTGTTTGGATCTCAGCATAGGAGACCACTGCAACAGTGGCTGTGGCCAGGGCAATGAGCACCAATATCAACAGAAGGGCTGTGAAGAATGCTCATCATGGTCTGTGGTCTGTGTATGTAGTTTTATTAAAAAGTTTACTCTAAATTTCAATGTCCTAATATGTAAGAAATTGTATGTTTATGATTGTGTATGTATGTCTAGCCATGTATTTACCTATATATCCATATGCATATGAACATATAATACAGAAGTTATAGATATACATAGATGTGCATATACATATGCACACATATGCATATACTTTGTACATATAGCTGTGTGTGTGTGTGTATTAAAGAGAAAACAATTCTTTTTTTTTTTTTTTGGAGACTAGGTCTCACTATTTGCCCATGGAACTGCAGGCTCACGTTGCTCAGAGTACCATGGACTCAAGCAATCCCCAGTCTCAGCTTCCCAGGTAGCTGGAATGACAGGCACATGCCACCACATCCAGCTAGTTGATGGGACTAGGTCTCACTGTGTTGCCCCAAGCAGGACTTGAACCGCGATTCCTAGCCCCAGCCACTTCATAGGTTGAAGCTTACAGGCATGAGCCACTGTGCCCGGCAAAGGAGAAAACAATTCTAACATGACTGGAGTGAGGTAAATATATTCAATCGTCAGCAGCTCTCAAGGTCCAGGATTGAATTCTTTGCTTGAACCGTGAGACATAGGAAGAGAGATAGTTTGCTCTTAAAATCTTTGTCTATTCAGCAGTTGCATTTGAAAGAAACACTCTTCATTATAAAAAGCCACTGAAAAGGCAAAATGAGCATCGAACAGTGGTGGTTGTAGAATCATTTTGCTAAAATTTCCCCTTTATTTCTGCAAATTGGATTTTGTTGGCATTGAGGAATATGTGGGTGAAGACCACATTCAGAACAATGTCAACATGGCTTCTAGCAGAATAGTTTTGCAGCTGCTTTCTTGTCCTGAGAAAGTACCTTGAAAGGATAACAAAATCACACCTGCATATCTTTTTCTTTCTTCTTTTTTTTTCTTGGGTTAAGTGGGCATGTTTAGTTTATAGAACTTCCTTGAAGGTGTCTACCACTCCAGTTACTTATTCCCCAAAGTCCATATTTCATACTGGCGATGAGATTCACACTCCTACAATTAAAAATACTTGACTCACATCTCTAAACATACAGTGCTGTAAACCAACATCACCTCAATAAAAATTTAACATTAAAAAAAAATCTAATCTCACAAATGAACTTAGGGCTTCTGATTACTTTTATAGTTAAGTCCAAAGTAATTAATACATAAAATGTAACTCTCACTTTGTGGCCCCAATTTACCAGGCATTTAGCATCTCTCATCCTGAACCCAGTAACATCAAAATATTTGCTATTCTTCAAGCTTCACTTCTACTGTTAAGCGTATGTGAGCATTTATTTTCCTTTTGACCACATGTATTTCTTATGGCCAAGGAACTTCCTTCCTTATGAGTCCTCAAGGAAAAAGAGAGTAAGGCCTGCTTTGGAGTCCAACTTTCCCAGTCATGGCTCCACCAGCCAGTTATACCCACTTCAATTTTTGAATTGATTTATGTAAACCACCAAGAACTGCTTCAGCAGCATGCTAAATACCCCCCAAGCAAGGTCAGCAACAGCAGATAATATCCTACTTCTAGTGGAAGTAACTCCCCCATTTCAGAAACATATTCAGTCCTGGCATCAGCAATAAACAGCATAACTTTAAGATTTTTTTCACACTGACACACATCAGGTGTTTGTCAAGCACTTCTCCAAGTTCTTCCAACACAAGACTTTCAATGGAATCCGTCAGAATCATGTTCAGTGCTTACTGTAAGGAACTCAAATACGGAGGAGTCCTTTTCTCCTTTCCCTGACTTACCACTGCCCTGAATTTTCTCCTTGTATTTCAACACAAGTCTCCAACACACAACCTCCAAGAAGTCTACTTTCAGGGCAACACCACCCATTTTAGCCACACATAATATACCTGGATTTGAATACTGAGTCTTCCAGTTATTAACTTTCTGGTTGTTTATGGATTAAGGAATTTCTTTAGAAGGCTTCACCTTTCAGACCTCAAAGAAACTCAGATGATGTTGCATTACAAACTCTCTTACATGCAACAGAGGTGAAGGGGATTTCTGAAATTCCTGCCCCTCAAAATCTATCTGACCCTCAAAGTCACTTAACCTTTCTGAGCCTCTGTTTTCTTATTTATAAAATAGATGCTCCTCTGTGGTTGCAATAAAGAGCATCCAGGGTAACTCATCAACAACAAAGAAAGAGTGAGATCTTGATGACCTGCTCCCCCAGCCAAGCTATGAACTATTCTGAGTGTTGGGAATCAGAAGACCCTCTAGCCACCTGGGGATAGTTGGGTTATGTCTTTCCTCTTCAGCAGTAGAGATGCTTGACTATTTTTCTTTTAAAAAATACCTATTTCCTTATATTTTTGCTAATTTTCAGATGGGTATTTGATTATTTTTCTGGTTTCCACCTTTTTAGAAATTTGGCCACTGTTCCTTTGATTTCCATTTCTCCTGCAGCCACCTGCTGAACTACTCTCTTTCTAAATGTCCTGGTTTCCAGTTCTCCAGGGAAGAACTGATCCCATCAGCTAGTCACCACCATTAGTCTACACCTTCATCCTTCCTGGACACACTTGTAAATGATTCATCGTTTATTGAGTCTTCCTCTCTGGTTTGTGAGGTTGCATCAGTAGAGCACTATGTACCTTAGTACTCCTTCATTGAGGTCAGCTTTTTCTCAAAAGGGGTTTAGACATTTCTCTGAACTGCAATCTACTTTTTTCCTCTACAGGGGTGGCATCTCTACCTCACAAGGTGCTTGTAGGATGGAGAGAGATGACCAGGCATCCTGCATCTGGCAACAGGACTCTTCCTGCTTTATATTCCTTTGACTAGTGTCTATGGCCAAGGATATCTATCTATCTATCTATCTATCTATCTATCTATCTATCTATCTATCTATCTATCTATCTATCTATCTATCTATCTATCTATCTATCTGTCTGTCTGTCTGTCTGTCTGTCTGTCTGTCTGTCTGTCTGTCTGTCTGTCTGTCTGTCTGTCTGTCTGTCTATCTATCTAAACAAGGAGTTATATAATTATATAACAAGGAGTTATAACAAGGAGTTATATAATTATATAACAAGGAGTTATACATTTGGGACTCAATAGCAAAAATAGTTTATCCTTGAGTGATGGGGATACTGATGATGGGGTGATGATCCTAGTTAGCAATACCAAACACCTGATGTCAAATGCTTTTCATGAATTACCTTATTTCATCCTCACCTTGCTACTTTGAAACAGACTCTGGTTTTATCTCTATTATATTGAGGAGGCCATAGAGATTTAGGGCAATTAGATCAACTTTCTTAAAATTTCATGACCAGCAGATTTGGGATTAAAACTCTACTGTAGAGCCTTAAACAGTGAGTAAATTGAACTTTTAGTTTTAAGAAAGTTATCATGGTCACTAAACTGCTGTTAGAGAATCATTATCTAGGTTATTAATTTATAATAGCCTAGCTCCCAAAGGTGACTAGCATGTAAAAGGCACCCATGAAACTCACTTTTAAAAATTAATGACCAATCAGCCTAAATGTTCAGAATATCAAAAATATTTGAGACAAGAGTGCTTAAGACAAGTATGCTTTTAAGTTTATTTTAAAAGGATAGTTAAAGTTTTAGGAAATCAATTAAAAATAGAATCTGTGAGCTATGTCCTACTATAGTGGTTATAAAATCACTGTCTTGAATTGATAGCTAATTTGGATTAATTTTATTCTATTAGCAACTCAAGAAGAAATGTTCTTTATGTATTCTTTATAAAAAGATGATATACCACCTTTTAATAAGGCATATCATGTATTCTTTATAAAAAACTGATATACGATCTTTCTATAAAGGTGTTATAGCTACATCTGATTTGGAAGTGATTCCTAATAGAGTAATTTAAAGCAAATATCCCAGTTTCATTATTTGTTTCTGTCACCAGTGGTATAAGCATACTTTATATCACCTCTTTTGAGTATAAGCATACTTTATATCACCTCTTTTGAGCTTCTGATCTAAGTACATATGTGAATAATTTTATCACCCAAACATCTTTGTGTACCTTTTTCTGCTTTCAATAAGAAAAAGCGTTATTTGCTGTTTTCTCTTCTTTTTACTTATTTTTGAAGTGTTAACATTCACTAGTTCTAAATAAGATGGCAAATATATAGATAGTTCTTTTTGAGGAGGTCAATGGTATGACATTGAGTAATTTTGAGGATATTTAAACTGATATTTTTATGTTTAGGTAACAGCTTTCTCAGATTTAATTGAAAGGGAGCCATACACACTCTAAATTTAGTAACTTATGTGAATTTACAATAAAGAAGTAAATGATACACCAGTCTAATAGTTCTGGAAATAGTTGAAGAATGAAACCATTACAGATAAGTGAATAATTAAAATCAAAAGAATAGGGGGAGTAATGAAATTTCCATATTAAAATATGATCAGTGTAAAATATGCTCGTGTATCTTTTTATAATAAAATGCTGTGGCAAGCATTATAAATCAAACCCACTACATTTTGTAAGAAGACTTTATATACCTGTATATAAAGTTTTGAGGATAAGGGCATAATAGAGTAAATGAATGAATTTAGAAATAGTATGGGATACTAGGGATTCCAAAGAGTCCAACATTTGGATTCAAATTATAGGTGTTTTTTTTTTTTTACATTTATGTCTTAAGACTTATATCCCGCTTAAGAGAATTGACAGCAAATCAATAACTTTGTGTAACATAGTCTATTGTTGAATTATTTTTTATTGTTCCCCCAAATGTCTTCTACCTATTTCTTTTTACATAGCTGGAAAAGCTGTATGGCCTTGAACAAATTGCTAATATTTTCTGAACTTTTCCACATATACATATATGTATATATATATACACATACATATGTATACATATGAACTTTTTATAATTTTTTATAAAAATTCCATTTCCCAATATGAATGAGCATGAGCAGAAAACTAGACATCAGTTCATATGCCCGCTGATCAATGGATAGTGATGGCTTGGAATGGTAAGTTGAGAACTTGGTGAGGCCATACCAAATGGTAGAGAGGAGTAAGTGAGGTTGCCAAGTCCCCAGGCGCTATGCAAGTTGCATCAGCATATGTTTCCTTTCCTCTACCTAGTTGTGGGTTCATGCACACAGACCTACTGAGTTAGTCAGTTTTTGGAAGAATTTCTGCAAGAAATAAGAGAGAGATAGTTAATCTCTGTCACACTGGCTAGGCCCTAAGTCTCTCTGCTTCTATCAGCTGAAGCCAAATGTTTAGCAAAGCATGGTCAGGAAATCCTGCAGCTGCTGGCTAAACAGTCCTTCATCCTGTGAGGTGGAACCAGTTTATTAACATTTCCCTGTCCTTGGCAAAGAACTCTGTTAACTGCTTCTGGACAATGTGTATGCAATGTCCTGTATTATGGGCATTTAACTTTTATCAAAAAGCAAAGATTTAATAATTTTTATCAACCATAATGTCTACTCTGTTATCTTCAAATTCCCAGAGTCTTGTTTGATGGTGTCATTTAACTTCCCTGACAGTTTTATAGTGAGATTAGTGAGATTAACTCACTAATCAGAGAGATTGGCAAGTATTATGGGTCATCTCAGTAAAGGTTGATAGACACTGAAATGAGCATACTACACATGCTGGGATATGAAGAGGCTTAAGAAATAAAGCCTTACTATGAATGATACGTTTGGAACATCTATAAACCTCCTATAGGGAATGTATTGCCGATATTCTTATTTTGCAGATGCAGATGAGAAGACTAAAAGGAAGCAGATGAGAAAACTAAAACTTTGAGTCTTGTGTAACTTTTATCAAATTGGTTGGTTCAGCTGGAATCTCAGTTGCTACTGTTGCAGAATCAGAGCTCATTTTATTTTCCTGACTCCCCTAGGCCCTTGTTCTGTTGATATGAGAAAATAGTTTAGTGCTTGTGGAAATGGACATTTTATGGAAATTTTAGTTCCATGGAAAAGAGAGGCAATCAGCAATCAGAGCAACCAGGTCAAGCTATCTGGTAATCAAACATTACAAAGGAACTGACTGGATATTTAAGGTGGAGAGACCTGGGTCACACCACTGAACAAGGTGGTATTAGTGAAATCAGGTCAAAAAAGGAGCAGAAGCCCCTAACCAACAGGCCACAGGTACGCATCACTGCATGCACAGTAGTTGCCAGATAAAATGCATTTTAAACAACTTGTTTTACTAACAAGGGAAATGAACCAGGAAGGTGAAAAGTCTTTAATGCCACAATTGGCCAGTTATCTTATCCCAGTCACCATTTTTAGTCCCAAAGGTCCCAAAGACACATGTCCAAGATCATGTGCCCCATTGCTTCTCCAAAACTGAGGTAGGTTCTACAAAGTCTAGTCTTTCTCCACCATCTTCTCTTTGCTTCTTTTCCAGTGTTCTGAGCTACTCTGCTTCTCCAAGTCTTTTCCAATTTCTTCCCCAATTGCTGATGCAAAAATCAACTTTTCAAATTCCTGGCCATCTGTAAGAACCAGCTCACTATATCATGTGGTTGCAGTGCCACACTCTCTACATCAACTACTCTCCTGCTAGTCACCAAGTCTCCTTGCTACTACTAACTCTGTCTTTCAGGGAGCTTTCCTTGGTCAGGCCATGTGGGCCTGCTATCTCAGTTCACCATTGATGTCTCTTTTCTTTTTTCCTCTCCTCACCCCTTCCTTTTTTATTCATCCTTTGGAGCTTCTTGCCCTTTCTCAAGCATCTTTCTCTCAGACCCCGCCTACCAGGGAATTTGAGCACCAATACAATACTACCCTGTATCATTACTATCCTTGATATAAGTAGGGAAGCCCCTTGAGTCAGCTCACTCCTTTCAAACCTAGTATCAGATTTTGACTGAAGCTAGCAAAGAGAACTGGGTGATGGCACATTGGAAATGCAACAGCTTGTGGAAGAGGGAGGAACCCAGGTAGGAAGTAGGGTGAAATATGGCCTCTTGATGTTAATAAATTTTATATTCCAGATTAGCAGGCTCATAAAGTAAGTAAAGAACCCCACCAGTCTCTCATTTCATATAAGTTTTTAAACGATGATGCAATGAGTCCTGAGTAAAAGCTCAGAGTTCAATACAGATGCACTGAACGCCAGGGTATGCACTTAACCATGATGTACATACAATCTGACCACATGCTGCAGCCAGGAATCCCTGCACCCCAGTGCAAATGGTCATGACTGAGTGGGGGAGGGGAGAGTAAGACAGGGTTGGGTCTTTTCTAGAATTTGATAAATTCACAACCTTTTTGCCTGCTTATTTTTTTTCCTCAAAGGTAAGTGTTTTGACCAAAGTAACTAGAAACATATGTTGGAAGAGGGAAGGAAAGCTTTTTATTTTTACTCATATGGGTATGGGCAGAGGACAATGGGACTCCAATAGCAGCTGCCCATCATGAGCAAGACTGTTCCTTAATGAAAGTTTCTCAACCTCTGTGTCTGTACCATGAGGTTTTACATAGAGAGGCAAGTGGTTTAATAGGATATTTCCTAGTTCCACACAGAGGACTTCAGTGTTCATCCTAGAAGCACACAGAAAAAGTTTCATATTTAATAAAAATGTTACTGAGCAATGGGTTTTCCAGCCTGTCAAGCAGAACAAATTACATCAGGTATATATAAGAAGTTAGTTTTACGTGCAATCTTTTTAGCCAATGGGATAGGAGACAAATTCAAGTCTATTTTCCAGATTAGGAAAGGAAATGAGGTTATAAAGGTTTTGGGGCCCAGGGTAGAGAACAAATGAGCTAAATTTCACTAATTGAAAATTAGTTGGGGCAAGAAAATGTGAACTTCACACAAGTTCATTGACTCATTACAGGGCAGTTCACACATCAGCATGAAGAGACTTCTCATCAGATAATTGGAGTATTGCATTCTGTTGATGGGTCCCTGCCTCTGGTAGCCAACATCCCCTCTGCTTTCTCAGTTCCATCTGGCCTTGGAGTTCAAGGTTATTTGCTTCTGCTTGCTCAGGCTAATCAGATAAACTCTGTCTATAGGTATGAGCTTGAGAAGTAAAGTTAGAAAAACCCTTTTCTCTCTTACGTTTTATGAGTGTGAGACCAGTTTAACCATTTAACCTCAGTTTCAATGATGATGGCAGATAAGGAGGTCAGCATCAGCTAACATTGTCATTTGAGTTAAAGACCTATGAACAATCTAGAATGTGGGAAATCATGCAGAAAGCTGTCTGGGTGTCAGATACATCTTAGAAGAGAAAAACAAGAATTAAGAGGAACTGTCTTAGATATGGAGACTGACAAGATGTGATAATTAAATTCAATGTGTGAACCTTGATTGGAACTTGCATCAGGAAAAAGAAAAGGTATAAATTATATTTCGCAGAATTATTAAAAATAATTGAAATATGGACTCCATATTCATAATATTATTGATTGGATGCTAGTTTCCTTAAGTGTGTCATTGATGTTGTGGTTATAAGGAATAAACCCTTTTTCCTTGGCACAGAAAATACTCAAGTGTTTCAGGTTGAGACCTAACGATGACTGCAATTTGTTGTGAAATCATGCAGGAGGAGGGATAAAGAAAACAGCAAAATGTTAGCAGATGGTCAGTCAAATGGAAGGGAATATAGGTGTTTCAGGGTTTTATTATTTCTATTATTTTTTCAGTTCTTTTGAAGGTTTGCAGATTTTCCAAATAAAATTTTGGGGAAAATTAAAGAGACATTAATACCAAGTCCCTTTCCTTGGAAACCCATGAGCACAGTGCATGAACAATCATCTGTGTGTACTCCGTATGCAGATGTCTTTTTGAGAATCGTTCTGCTGTTTCTTTAATTCTGTATTGTTTTTCCCAGAATGATCCTTTAGAAATGGTATTATAAGCTTTAATAAAATGAATTATATCTTAAATAAATGTCACTTAGGCACATGACTTTACATTTTGGAGGGTGTTAACTTCTGTATCTTCAAGACACCTGTTTGTAAAACTTGACCCTCAAATTTCCTCTCTTGGGTGATTGGTGTTTGAGGTGTCAGGCATGCGTGCTTGCTCCAGGAGTGGCCACAAGATGGCAGCGTTTCAGAACATTGTTCTCTTGGGTGAAAGACGCCGCAGAACTGAGGGAGGAGGGTGCCAGACAGGCGGATGGCTGACCTCTGCCATGTTCACTGTCTTGAAGGTAATAAAGACTTGGAAAGGTAGTGGGCATGGTGGCATGCTCCTGTAATCCCAGATATCTGGGAGGCTGAGGTTAGGGATCTCTTGAGTTTGCTTGTTCGAGACTACCCTGGGCAATAGCTTATGCCTGTAATACCAGATACTGGGGAGGCTGAGGCTAGGGATCACTTGAGTCCCCAGGTTCAAAAGACTTGGAAGGTGTGTTGGGAAAAGACAATATGAAATATATCTGTTCCACCTCTTGTCTAGACCTCATCCACTTCATTTCAGTCATCCCACAAATCATCCCGTGACATACTTCTTGTCTGTCTCAAGAAAGAAATGTTCTTTTCTTGTCTGTCCTGAAATGGTCTTTTCTCAATTTATGTTTCTATGTATTAATACAAGACCTTCACCAAAATGTTCTCTGTTAGCCCACGATCTATTAAATTTCCTACTTTAGAAATGTAAACTATATTCATCTTACAAGTTTTAAACACAACTCCCAGTAAACAGTCTTCCCTCCTGTGCCTACCAAAGGAGTTAGCAATGTGTGAATACTTCCAGTGCACATCCATGAACCTTAAAAATCAAAGAACTCATTTTAGACCCTTTATATCCATTTAGAACCTTTATGTAGAACCTAATCTTTATTTAGTTTAAAGATATAGTATTGACTTTTCATCGTCTGTGAGCATCTAGTGAAATATATGATGCCTATGTTTCTGTGGCAAAGCAAACGATTGTCATTTTTGCCCAAAGTCCCAGGCAGGCTGAATAAATTCCAGAGGAGACTAATAGAAGTAAAATATGATGTTTCTGCAGTTATCTTTGGATGAGCTTCAAACTGAGACTATAGATCATTGTAAATGTCAAGGCAAGTTCAGGGTTGGTGAGGCTTGTTGAAGAGATGAGGAGGCTGCCATGGGACCCCCTCAGCAAGTGTGGTCTCCTTGCCCCATAAATCTACTTGCAGACTTGTCTCCGGTGTGGCCACCTTGGCAGGGGCCACCCTCAGTCTGCAGTGTAAGCTCAATGTCTGCAGAAGCATCACTTGGGCTCTTTTCCTCTGACAGACTCCAGATAAATTCTCCCCCCTAATGGACAGCTACTTGAGCAACTATGCTTAATGGATTATCTTTTTAGAGCAGTCTAACCTTTGTATTACCCAAGGCCGAGTGAAGTACAAACATTTGTCTTTCACATGGTGAACCCACAGATGGAATGGAGCTCCAGTTCATTTATCAGGTCAAATGGCCTCCTAATGTATGGTGAAGGTGCCCATGTGGCGCAGATGTAAAATCTCATCTTGGATGGGTATCTGTGGAGCCAGGTGAATATAGTCTGTTTTGAAGGATAAAGGATGCTTTGTTCTTTAAAAATTGTGAATTACCTTTTGTTTTGGTTATCTAAAATCCCTCAGGATTCATTATCGATTGTGAAAGCATTATTTTCTTTGTAAACACAGAAAGTCCGTATTCCTCCTCTGATACTATTATTATGAAGACTTGATTCTGAGGAGCTGCACAGTTTATAGAGTCTCCCCAATAGAAACTCACTTTATTGCCCTTTAAAGTAATGACTAGAAATAAAGTTTTTATAATAGATCCTGTCTTTTCCAAAGGTTTGTAAAACTTTAACATCAGGGAAGGACTGTAATAAGTTAAAAATGCTTCTTTAAAGAGGTGGTTTCCTGACTCCTGAAGTGACCACTGACTATTTCTAACATCAGTTCCTATCAACATGTCAGCAAATTGCACCATTGAGGATAGTTAAGGTAGAAACTGGCTAGGGAGAAACTGGCCAGGACATCACATTTTGTTTTTCAAGTGACTCCAGTAAGGTTTAAGGATTCTGACATTTAACCACGGCTGGTCATAACTGTGCTTTCTGAAAGAAAGATTTCAACTTAAGTGAGAAGACATACTCTTCTGTGTCAGAGAATGTAAAATACCAGCAGGTGCTTGGGATGAGTTGGTATTGCTTTATTTGAGGGGCCACTGAACACACAGTCACTCCACAGAGGCTGGGTCAGTGTTGGAGACTAGAGTGGTTCCCATCTGGTGGTCAACCCCCGATTCCTACTGCTGTTGGACGTCTCCCGCATCTCCTATCTTCTTAGATGTCAGTGTTTCAGACGGCAGCACATGCAACAGTTTGATAGGCCATCTGTTTCCTTCTTTTACTCCTAAGCTATAAGGATGGAAGCCCTTGACAAGTTCTCATTTCAGAGCAGAAGGCTCACAGAGTTCAGGGATAAATTTTGGTGAATGATGCCAGTACACCTGTGTCCTCTCTCAACTCTGGGGATGCAAGAGTGAATTGACAGCATTGTAACAGAGTGATAGAAGGCCAGAAGAAAATAGTGGATGAAGCCACATTTTCAAATGGGGCTACCAGGCCTAAATTTATGGATGACAGGACATTCGATTCAACTTTGTAGGTTATATAGTTTTTCCAAAGGGACTTTGGTTCTTAAGGTGAAGGACTATGGGTTCTTGTCTGGTGGGGATGGAGTGGTGACATACATTTGAATTGTGAACTCACTTCCCTAAATCGTAGCAGTGTTGTGAATCAATGTCACCTCAATAAAGGGAGAACAAAAAGGAGTCTAAATGAGAAGATGGAAAAACATATCACAGGATTTGATTAATGCCAGGTTGTCTAACGTACATGAATGAGAGGAAAGCTGAGAAAGTTAGGTTGGAGTTAGAGTAAGGATTGCTAGAATGCTGTGTGCAGAGGCTCGATGTCCATCAATACCCTAAACAATAGGAAACCACGACTCTGTGGAGAAATGAAAATCAGTGATTCCCACATCAAGGTTTGAAATCCCTCAATCATTTTCTTACCTCATCCTGTCCCTCATCCATTCACCTTGTGCTTACCTATCTCATTCATGCTTTGGGTAGGGTCTCACTTAGGCGGTGTCAGGAGAGGATGCCACTTACCTCATTCTAACCACATGCATTTGTGTCAGTGTATCACTTTTTTTCCTGGAAGTTATTTCATGTTGTTTGATTAAAAACATTTTTGATAGAGGTTCTTGTTAAGAACATTGAATTGTGATATTACTGTGTGTTGTGGCCACAATGAGATTGAAAGGTTCTTGAGGGGGAGGGTAAGAATTGAGACTCGAGCCAAAAGATTCCAGCAGAAGGGCTCACAGTCTCTCTCTGGACTGTGGCCTTGAGTTTATATAGAACCAGTTTTTTATAGAAAACATGAAGCAATTGGTAACAAAGGAAAGTTTTGCTTCAGGGTCATATGGTTACAAGCATATCTAGTTCAGTCTAAATTGCTCAAGTTTGGCCAAAGTGTGACCTCAAGGAGGTATCTTACAAAGATTGCTTTTCCTCCACACCCATTATGCAAACATTCGGTAGCTTATCAGAGGAGGCCAGAAATGCAGTAATGAAAACATGACTCCTACAACTGTGGTGTGTCACTTTATTAAATATACCTAAGAAGATACTAGATCTCACCATACTAATATTCATGATGGTAAATCCTGGATATTTGAAGGAACCTTCTATCTGCTGATTCATTGGGAATCATCAGGGAAGGCACAGAGCCCAAAAATTTACGTAAGTTTGAGTCTAATAATTTCTATACAGTTCTTGAGTCAACCATGTAAAGAAAATAGAAATTACTTTGATTATAATCAGTTAGTTTATAATGAGATGAGAAGAGGCTGTGATTCATGAAGCTTCTAGAAGTGGTAGTCTCTGTAGGATGGTTGAAAGAATGTCTGAATGTACTCTCTAAAGAAGACATTAAAATGACCAATAGGCACATAAAAAATTATGATTTTTTATTATTAAATAAATATAAATCAACCATAATGAGATGTGATCAGACACCCATGAGGGTAGCCCATATGCAAAGAACAGAAACAATAATTGCAAATGAGGATGTTGAAAAAAGGGAGCCCACATGTGCTACTAGTGGGAATGGAAACTGGTCTATCTCTGATAGAAAGTAGTATGGGGGGTCTCAAAATATCAAAAATGAATCTGTCAACCAAGCCAGTAATTCCACTCCTAGGCTTTCACCCCACAAATTTGAAAGCAAGGGGGAAGGAAGAGCATGGAGAACTGTGATGATGCATACTGGATGCTAAGGTGATGGGAGAACTATGGGATTACACCTGATGGGAGAAGTCAAATATTGTATAAAATGAACAGTGATGTAAGGGAAAAATTAATTTTAAAATTTTAAGTTAAGTTGTATATAAAAAAGAAAACAGTGTTTTTGTTCTTTTTTTCTCCAAGCCTCAAAGAATGTGGCACTCTTCTGTTTGTGACAACATAGGTCAGTTGTTAGGGAAATTTGAACTTCATAATGAACATTAACTGAAGCTTCTGCATTAAAATAGACAAGCTTTCAGTGTAATCACAACCTGTATTTCACAGAAACAATATTTTGCTCATAAATTCTGTATAAATTTGATTTCTCAACTTTTTTTTTTAAAAAAGAGCTGCAGTTATTCTAACATTGACTGATGTTTTGAAAGGAACTTGTGAAAAAAGCTTCTAGAATGATCTTGGGTCCTAACAAATTATAAAGAGTAGAAGACCTCTTTAGAGGATTTTTCATCCTGTCACATTATTTAATTTAGTATTATTAATATTAAATATAATTAGAGTTAAATTCTGAGTCCTTGCTTTAAAGGAGGCATGTCCTAATTCATTGGGACCATTAAAATGTTGATGTTGAATGGTTAGTTACTACGAGGTTGCAGGGAGGTGTTTTATGTGTCTGCATTTTATGGATGTAGAAGTTGTGTAGCAGAGTATAATGGGTCGCCCAAGGACTTAGAAGAAGCAAAAGGGCACAGTGGTGACTTTCACTCAGGGAAACCCTACCTTGGTGGTTGTCAGTAGCTGTGAAGCTAAACTTGATTCCACTGGCTATTTGCTCATAAAAATCAAATAAAAAGTATTGATAGCTAAAGAACTAGAAT
>PVHY01028992.1:0-14708 GCA_004024945.1 Uropsilus gracilis | reverse complement strand
TAAAATTGACCACATACTAGGTCACAAGGCAAACATGAATAAATACACAAAGATTAAAATAATACCAACTTTTTTTTCAGACCATAAGGGCATCAAACTAGAAATCAACAATGAAAAGGAAACAAGAAAAGCACTTAACACTTGGCAACTGAACAACATGCTTCTAAAGGAAGAATGGGTAACTGAAGAAATCAAAGAAGTAATTAAAGCTTACTTTGAAACAAATGACAAAGAAGACACAGCATTCCAAAATGACTGGGATGCGGCAAAAGCATATCTAAGAGGAAGGTTCATAGCAATACAGGCCCATATCAAAAAGCAAGAAAATAACCAAAAAAGCAACCTAATCTACCAACTTGAAAAATTAGAGAAAGAACAACAGAAAAACCCAAAATCCAGTAGAAGACAAGAAATAATTTAAAAACAAAAAGAAATTAACAATCTAGAAGCCAAAAAAACTATCCAAAAGATCAACAAAACCAAAAGCTGGTTCTTTGAAAAAATAAATAAGACTCATAAAGGAAAGAAGAGAGAAAATTCTAGTAAACAGAATCACAAATGAAAGAGGAGAAATTACAACAGACACAAAAGAAATCTAAAAGATAATAAGAGATTACTATGAACAACTACATGGAAATAAATACAACAACCTGGATGAGATGGATAGATTCTTAGAAAGATACAGCTCCCAAAAATTAAACAAAGAAGATATAGTGAACCTAAATAAATCAATCACAAGCAGCAAAATTGAAACAGTCATCAAAACTCTACCTAAAAACAAGAGCCCAGGACTTGATGGCTTTACAAATGAATTCTACCAGACATTCAAAGATGAAATAATGCCTGCACTACTAAAGCTTTTCTAAAAAATTGAGAAAGAAGGAATACTGCCAAACACATTCTATGAAGCAAACATCACACTCATACCAAAACCAAATAAGGACAGAACCAAGAAAGAAAACTATAGACCAATTTCCTTAATGAACACAGATGCAAAAATTTTAAACAAAATCCTGGCAAACCGAATCCAACAATGCACTAAAAGCATCATTCACCACAACCAAGTGGGATTTATCCCGGGGCACAAGGATGGTTCAACATCCAGAAATCAATTAACATAATACACCACATCAACAAAGAGAAAAACAAAAACCACATGATCATATGAATAGATGCAGAGAAAGCATTTGACAAAGTCCAACATCCATTCATGATAAAAGCCCTTGAAAAATTAGGGATTAAAGGAACATACCTCAACATAATAAAAGCCATCCATGACAAACCTATGCCAAATATCATCCTAAATGGGGAAAAACTAAAATCATTCCAGTTGAGATCTGGAACTAAGCAAGGATGTCCACTCTCCCCACTACTCTTTAACGTTGTACTGGAAGTTCTAGATAGAGCGATAAGGCAAGAGAAAGACATAAAAGGGATACAAATAGGCAAAGAGGAACTGAAGCTATCATTATATGCTGATGACATGATTCTCTATATAGAAAACCCAAAAAAATCCACAGAAAGATTACTTGAAATAATAAACCAGTTCAGTAAGGTAGCTGGATACAAAATCAACACACAGAATTCAGTGGCTTTCCTATATGCGAAAAGTCAAACAGAGGAAGAAGAAATCAGAAAAACCATCCCATTTACCATTGCACCAAAAAAAAATTAAATACTTGGGAATAAACCTAACAAAAAATGTTAAAGAACTATACAAAGAAAATTTTAAAACGCTCCTAAAAGAGATAGAAGACATAAGGAAATGGAAAGACATTCCCTGTTCATGGATTGGAAGAATTAATATTATCAAAATGACCATCCTACCAAAGGCAATCTACAGATTCAATGCAATCCCAATAAAAATCCCAATGACATTTTTTAAAGAGATAGAACAAAAATTACTGAAATTCGTATGGAATAATAAAAGACCCCATATATCAAAAAGCCTCCTGACCAGAAAAAAAGAAAATGGAGGTATTACAATTCCAAACTTCAAACTATACTACAAAGCCATAATAATTAAAACAGCTTGGTATTGGTATAAAAACAGACAGTCAGACCAATGGAACAGAATTGAGAGTCCTGAAATAAAACCACACATATATAGTCAACTAATTTTCGACAAAGGTGTGAAAAAGCTACCTTGGAACAAAGATAGCCTCTTCAATAAATGGCGCTGGGAAAATTTTACTAAGACATGCAAAAAAATGGACCAAGAAAACTCCCTTAATCCATGTACAAAAATCAATTCAAAATGGATAAGAGACTTAGAGATCAGACCTGAAACCATAGCATACATAGAGGAAAATTTGGGCAAAACTCTCCATGAACTACAGTTCAGAAATCCCTTTCTGGAAACATCTGCAGATGGCAAAAAAATGAAGGAAAACTTAAACAGATGGGACTACATCAAACTAAAAAGTTTCTGTACAGCAAAAGAAGACAACAGAAAAAACTTAAAGATGCCCAACTGAATGGGAAAAAAATCTTTGCCCTCCACATGAGTGACAGGGTTTAATAACGAAGATCTGCAAGGAACTCACACAACTAAACAAAAGCAAAACAAAAAGCCCCATCAAAAATGGGGATAAGAACTAAAAATACACTTCTCCAAAGAGGAAATGCAAATGGCCAACAGGCACATGAAAAATTGCTCAACATCACTGGTTATAAGGGAAATGCAAATCAAAACCACAATGAGATACAACCTTACACCAGTAAGAATGGCCCACATCCAAAGAACAGGCAACAAGAATTGCTGGCGAGGATGTGGAGAGAAAGGAACACTACTACACTGCTGGTGGGAATGTAAAGTAGTTCAACCACTATGGAAAGAGGTGTGGAGGACCCTCAAGCTAGTGAAAATGGAACTACCATTGACTCAGCAATTGCTCTTTTGGGAATCTACCCAAAAGAGACCTCAATGTGAGTACAAAAGGACACCTGTGCCCGGATGTTTACTGTAGCACAATTTATAATTGCAAGATCATGGAAACAAACAACCTAAATGCCCTAAAACAGAGGACTGGATGAAAAAAAATGTGGTATATATACATGATGGAATATTACTCATCAATTAAAAATGACAAATTCGACGATTTCATAACAACATGGATGTATTTAGAAGAAATCATATTAGCAGAACAAGTCATAAAGAAAAAGGCAAAAACCAAATGGTTTCACTAATATATGGGATATAGTGAAAAAAATAAACAAAAGCCTTGAGGAAAGTCAAAACAAGCTAAGCACCAAAATGAAGCGCACAACTATGAGCAGGAGGGAAAAGGGGGGGAAGGGAGGGGGGAAAGGAGGGGAGGAGGGTGGGGGGGGCAAATCCTTGAAATTACAATGTGAAATTTATATATAAATAAAAAATCAAAGTAAATATTTTACCTAAAACGACAAATAAATTTATCATAGCCTACTTTTTAATGAAATTGAACAAAAGATATCGAAATTAATATGGAAGCATAGATGACCTCAAACAAGAATAGTAATGCTGAGGGAAAATGGGAGTGGGGAAATGAAGGCATCACATTAACCTAACTTTAACTCTACTGGAATGCAATATTAAATAATATGGTATCGCAATTAAAATAGACACACAGATCAATGACAGATTTGAAATCCCAGGAATAAACCCACATATATATCAATTCACAACTTATGAAAGCAGTCATGTCAGCACAATTGAGAAAAGAGAGTAAAAATGGAAATATCATATCACTGAGAAATTCCACTCTTGAGCATCTACCAAAGAATATAATGAAAACATCTACTCAAAACAAAACAAAGCAAAACAAAAACCCAACCAAACCCAACTGCATACACTATAATGTTTATTGCAGCACCATCTGCAATAGCTAGGCCATGGAAGCAACCTATAAAAGACTCATCAATAGAAAACTGGGTCAAGAAGATGTACTCTCCATACTGTGGAGTACAATTTAATTTTAAGGAAAGATAATATGTTATCATTTATACTAAGAAGGAAGGAGTTTAAGGAAATTGCTTGTGGTAATGCAAATCAGAATGACAAAGACAAATACTGAATATTTCCTTAGTGATATTGGACAACTGGACAAAGTAAAATATACAAAGTGAAAGACACAGACTACTATGATTCACTCAAGAAGAATTCAATTTAAGAAATTTAATTTAAGAAATTGAATTAATAAATATAACAAATAAAATCAAAAGTTGGTTCTTGAAAAGTAAACAAAATTGATAAACATTTATTGAGGGTCACTAAGAAAAGTAACAAGAGAAATTCAATCAAAAGGACCAAAAGCAAAAGAAGGAAATTTACAATTTACAGCAGACAATGAAGGGATATAAAGGATCAGCAAAAGTGACTGTGAACATCTATATAACAACAAATTAGACAATGTAGAGAAAATGGACAAATTCTTACAATTGCATATTTTTCAAAAATTGAATTAGGAAGAAATAGACAACTTGAACATACCACTCATGAGTAAATACATTGAAACAGTAACCAAAAGTTTCTCCAAAATAAAAAAATCCAGAACGGCATGGCTTTACTAGAGTATTCTATCAAACTTTCATAGAAAATCTAATATTTACCCTCCAATTTTCAATCAAAATTGAAAAACAAGGAACATTTCCCAACGTATTTTAAGAGGTCAATATTACCCTGATTCTGAAGTCAGACAAGAACATCACACACACAAAATTATAGACCAGTATCTTTGAGGAACATACATGCAAAATTCATACAAAAATCTTGGCAAATTAAATTCACTAAATATTTTTATAAGAGGAATTTATTCCAGTGATGTCAGGATGACTCAGTACTCACAAATCAATTAATGTAACAAAACAACAAAAGGAAAAGATAACATCATATGATTATATCAGCAGATACAGAAAAAAACATTGCCAAGATTCGACACCAATTTATAACAAATCCCTCCATCAAGTGTGTACAAAAGGAATGTATCTTGAAATAATGACCAGTTATAACAGCCCATGTCAACTCCCACCGCTATGACTCAACAGAGTCCAAGCCAGAACAGCAAGTCAAGGAGAAGTTAGAAAAGGTGTTCAAATTGGAAAAGAGGTCAAACTATCACTGTTTTCAGATAATAGGATTATGCACATTGAAAACAAGTAAATTTCACTAACTTAGAAAAAATAAATGAGGATCATAAAGTAATAGGATACAAAATAAAACACACAATGTGAGTTCTGTAAGCTCTAACAAAGTTTAGTCAAATGTTAGAAGGAGACCATGGAAACCTGATTTATAAGTAATTATTCAGAAGCATAGGCCAATAAACTGAGCTTGTGCCCAATACCTGCAGCCTAAGAGTAGGGTGTCCAGAACTTCCAATTTGTAACCAGTTGTTCAGAAGCACATGATCATAACCTGGGCTTGCTGCTGACCTCTAAAGAACAGGGTGGTCTTGGGAGAATGAGCCCTTTGTAAACTGGAATTTGATAATATCATTGGGTAGAGCATGTCAAACTGAGGTGAATTGAGATAAACTCTCAATTGTGTCTGAGCATTGCTTATTTGTTGTTATGGGGAAGCCCTTCTTCCCACACAGGAAATTGATCTTAGATTTGCCTCATGGGCTAATTTACTATTTTGATATGTCTCTGGTGAAGTGTCTGTTCAAATCTTTTGCTTATTTTAAAATTTATCTTAATATTTTACTATATATGTAATAAATACATATGTATATTTTACATAGCTGTATCCCCCAGGGTTCTCCAACCACCACGGCACCTATGAACAATCATCTTGATCTTTTATGCTCATACCTTTCCTGATTTCTCTCTCCCTTCCCACATCTCCCTAGCTATATGCTTTAGCTCTGTTGTCAGAGTAAGTTTTGACTTTTTCTTGACCTTTGTTTGTTTTCCTTATATCCCATCTGTAAGTGAGACCACCCAGTTTTTGTCTTTTTCTATCTGGTTTATTCCTGCTAGTATTATTCTGTCTAGGTCCATCCATGTTATCACAAATGCATCATATTTGTCTCTTTGGATTATTGTATAATATTCCATTATATAACAAAATATAAATTTTTTGAAAATATACTAAATATATTTATATATTTAATAATTAAATATATTTAGTATATTAAATATATTAAAACTTTTTCACCCATTTGTCAATTTTCTGACATTTGGGTAGTTTCCAAATCCTGGCTATTGTAAATAGTGTTGCTATAAACATGTAAATACAGGTATCCTTTCAAATTAGTGTTTTGGTATCCTTTGGGTAGATTTCTAGCAGTGGAATTGCTGGATTGATTGGTAATTCCAATTTCAGTAGCTTGAGGGTCCTCCACACATCCTAACATAGTGTCTGGACCAGTTTGCATTCCCACCAGGAGGGCAATAATTTTCCTTTTCTCTGCATCCATGCCAGCACTTGTTTTCCATTTTTTTTTTTTGATATTTGTCATTCTTACTGGTGTAAGGTGATATTTCATTGCCATTTTAATTTTCATTTTCCTGATTATAAGTGATGTTGAGCATTTTTTCATATGTCTGTTAGCCATTTGTATTTCTTTTTTGTTGGAGGAGGATCTTTTCAGCTCTTCTCTACATTTTTTTGTAAAAGGTGAAAGATTTATATATTCTGAAAAGAAACCAGAGTACCTTCTCCACATTTTTTGACTGGAAGTTTTGCTTTGTTTTCATTAAGCTGTGTGAGTTCTTCGTGAATATTAGATATTAAACCATTGTCAGTTGAGTGGAGTGCAAGTTTTTTTCCCGTTGGATGATATCTTTTTGTTTTGGTTTTTGTCTCTTGCTGTATGGATATCTTTTAGTTTAATATAGTCCCAGCTATTTATGTTTTCCTTCATTTTCTTTGCATGTATAGATTTGTCTTGAAAGGTTTTTTTTTCTTTTGGTATAAATTGTGGGGAGTTTTGTCTTTTTTTTCTTCTATATATTTCATGTTTTTGGGTCTTACATCCATATCTTGTATCTATGTTGAGTTGTTTTTGTGAATGGTATGAGGGAATAGTCTAGATTCATTCTTTCACATGCAACAGTACAGTTTCCCAACATCATGTACTCAAGAAGCTATCCTTTACCCAATATATGTTTATTACCTCTTTGTCATAAATTTGTTGACCATACATGTGAGCTTTATTTCTGTACTTTCAATTCTGTTCCATTGGTCTGTGTGTCTGTTTTTGTTCCAGTACCATGCTGTTTTAGTTATCATGGTTTTATAATATAATTTGAAGTCTGGGAGTGTAATACCTCTGTTCTCTCTTCTTTTATATATATATATATATATTTTTTTTTTACATTGTTGTCTACCCTGTGGTTCTCTCACCACCCTGTCACCCATTAATCACTAGCTTGATCTCTTGCGTCCATCTCAGTGTATGCTTCAGTTCTGCTGTCAGTTTTAAATTTTTCTTGTCCTTTTGTCCAATTAGCCCTCATATAAGTGAGACATTCAGTATTTCTTTCTTTCTGGCTTATTTCCATTAACATTATTCCTTCTAGCTCATCCATGTTGGTGCAAATGACGTAAGTTTGTCTTATTTGATTGATGAATAATATTCCATTGTGTACAAATATCACAACTTTTTGATCCATTTGTATGTTTAGGGCATTTGGGTTGTTTCCATACCCTGGCTATTGTAAATAGTGCTACAATAAACACGTGAGCACTGAAATGAAAGAAAACATAAACAGTTGGGACTTAACAAATTAAAAAGCTTCTGTACAGCAAGAGACAATAACCAAAACAAAAGAAACCCAACTGAATGCGAAAAAGTTTTGCCCTCCCTACAAATGATAAAGGTCATTAACAAAGATCCACAAATAAATCACACAACTTAGAAAAAACAAAGTAAAAAGCCCAGTTAACAAATGGGTTGAAGAGCTAAAAAGATACTTCTCCAAAGAAGAAATGCAACTGTACAATAGGCATATGAAAAAATGTTCAACATCACTAATAATCAGGGAAATGTAAATCAAAACCACAATGAGATACCATTTCACACCAGTAAGAATGGCCCATAAAAAAAAAAAATAACACCAAACAAACAGGTAACAACAAATGCTGGCATGGATGTAGAGAGAAAGGAACACTTTCACACTGTTGGTAGGAACGCAAACTGGTCCAGCCACTATGGAAGGCTGTGTGGAGAATTCTTAAACTGCTGAAAATGGAACTACCATTCGATCCAGTAATCCCACTTCTGGGAATCTACCCAAAGGATACAAAAACATTAATTCAAAAGGACACCTGTTCTCTCTTCTTTTTGTCAGCAGGCCTTTTGCTATTTGAAGTCTTTTATTATTCCATATGAATTTCAGCAATTTTTGTTCTATTTTTTAAAAAATGTCATTGAGGTTTTTGTTGAAATTGCATTGAATCTATAGATTGTTTTTGATAGGATGCCATTTGGATAATGTTAATTCTTCCAGTCCATGAGCTGGGATGTCTTTCTATTTCTTTTAACTATGTTTATGTTTCCTTTGTATAGGTCATTCATGTCATTTGTTAAGTTTATTCCCAGGTACTTAATTTTCTTTTTTTTTCAGGTACTTAATTTTCATTGGTACAATGGTAAATGTAGTGATTTTTTTAAACTTTCTTCTACTGACTGATTTTTTACATAGAGGAAAGCTGATTTTTGCCTATTAACAAGATTAGTGCTACTCTTTATTATTAAGTGGCAGAGTTTCTTCATATTTCCTGGAAACTTTGCCCATTTTCAAATAACCACATTGCAATACTTTTTCCCAATGTGGTACTTTCTTCATCTCTGTAACATTTTATGAAGGACACAGTGTTAACTCAGATGAAGTAGCATTTACCACTTTTTTGCCTTTTATGACTTATCTATGTGTGTGACTTATTTTACGAATATATGCATGATAGGTGGTGGTACTATTCCAGAGTTATGAGATTTTTAGTTTTATAGTTTTAGCTTTTATGCATAGTTGTGCAATCTAGTTAAAATGAACCTGTGTTCATGGTGCAAGGTTAGATTTGAGATTAATTTGATTTTGTTAAGTATATGCAGTTATTAATTTAATTGAATCTTTTAATTTTATTTAATCTTTTCATTAAATTCCTTGATAATTTTATCAAAAATCAATTTATTAAATATATATGGTTTCAATTCTAGATTCTATGTTTTGTGACATGGCTAATAACTACATGTCAGGATTTTATTGTTATTTACTATAGTTTATAGTTAATTATTGAAGTTTTATAGTAAGTAGTAATGTAAGTCTTTTAGTTGTGTTAGACAGTTTCTATAGAAAGTCCTTGAGGCTTTTGAATGAAATTCTATTGAGACTATGGACTAATAGATTGATTTCTTATGATCACTGAATCGTCTAACTTACTATACATAGTATTTCATCACAATTTTGACATTTAAAATGTCTCTCAGTGGTGCCAAGTAATCTTCAGTTTATGGTTTTATAAGTAGTTTATTTAATTTCTATTTATTTTACATTTTTTGATGCTGTTGCAAATAGTATTGCCTTTCAAATTTCAATTTCCAG
Organism: Uropsilus gracilis; assembly: GCA_004024945.1. NCBI lineage: Eukaryota > Metazoa > Chordata > Mammalia > Eulipotyphla > Talpidae > Uropsilus > Uropsilus gracilis. The sequence goes on along the minus strand of PVHY01028992.1, from coordinate 5,180 downwards.
ATATTCATTATTAGCCTACAGATCTTCAGTTTGTTTATGTATACCAGCTTTGTATTTTATAACTTTATTAAGCTCACTTGCTAATGTAGTAACTTTTTCACAGTTTTTTTTTAGCATTTGTACGAGGGTAAGCATGTTATCTGTGGGTAAATATAAGAGATGAAAAACCAGAAGGGGAAGAAATAAACAGAAAATATTATAAAGCAACCAAAATTTTCATAAATCCAATAAATGTCACCAATATAATTGAAGAACCATAAAGAAATCTTACAAAATTTGAAAAGAACAAGGATATAAAACATATTATAGAAAATATAAACATGGAAGATGATAAGGATTCCAATCTGCATATAAGCATTATTGAAGAAGACACAATCTAAAATGATGCCATAGAAAGAAACTAAATAGTTTACTAAGTTCCACTTTACTTATATCTACTGAATTTACCTTCTTTTGATATCTAAATGATCTTTTGTAGAAGAAGCTTTGAGCTGCAGTTCAACTTCGAAGTTCAATTTCCTTGGTTCAAATTATTGCTCACTTTGTTGCTAGCTCTTTGACTTTGAAAAAATTATTGTTTATCTCATCTGGGCCACTCAATTATCTCATTTGTAAAGTGGAGATAATAAAGTGTCCATTTTATATTGCTGATATTGAAATACTACCCCTACTTGAAGGGATATTAATATTGTACCTAGTACAAAAGTTCATTATGTTATCTATTATAATAAAATAATCTTGATAATTTGTATTTCAATTAGGAATGTGTCTGAAATTAGGAAAAAACAATTCCTATCTAAATGGCTTGGTAAGAGAAAATTGATTGAATATTGAAGATAAAGGGAAATGAGTTTACTCAAAATTAAAACTGCATATTCAAAGATAATTTCTCTTTCTTAGTTTTGGAAAATCAGTCTCTTTGTTGTTGGCTCCATTCTCAGGCAAGAGCTCCCCTTGTGGCAATAAAATGACTCACTACAGCTTCCAGGACTTCGTTTTTCATTAACAAGGAAATGAAAAAGAAAAGGGTTTTTCCTAACTCAAATGTTGCATAGAAATAAGCACCTTGTTAGGAGTTGACAAACTTAGATCACAGATCCATTCCTGAACCAGTCATTATAACTGAAATATTATCCCTGGAGTTGGGAGGAGGGGGCACTTTCTTTTAAAATACTTTGATTTCATGAAGGCAGGGTGGGTAATGCTACTAAAAGAGAGGAAGTGGAGGCCTGGCAGTCCAACCAGTAAAACTGTGGCAAAACCTATCTCATGCCCACTGTCTTTTCTAAATAGAGATCACAAGCTTTCTACATCATGTGGGGAACTGCTCTTCATCTGTTTTCTTTGGGGAATTTCCTTGGGATAAACTATGTTCTCTCTTTCTTTCTCTCTCCCCCCCACTCTCTCTCTCTCGAACACACACATGCAGTTTTAATATATTAGCCCATGCCGGTTTCCTTAAAATTATTACTCATCTTCAAATGGAAGGTAGCCACTAGCTAAAAATAAATACATAAATAAAATAATAAATACTGTAGTTAAGCATGGTTGAGGATAACAGCAAAGTCTTTTAAATCACAAGTCTGTGTTTCAGGCTGGCTATAACCACTTCCCTCCCTCTTTTCACCCCATGTCACCTTCAGAGGTCTTATTTGGCTAGAATATGAATATGCTCCCTGCCTTCCCTCCCTCCCTCCTTCATATATAGCTACCCTTCCCCCACCTATGTTCTGCCCTTCACAGACAACACATGGGAGGTCAGCACTAGTTTTTCTCCTCCTGCTCCTTCCCTGCATCCTGGGATGTCACCCAGGGTCTCACAAAAGACATTGCTCCTTTTTCATCTGTTCTGACACCCATAGAATTCCACACATGAATCAAAGGAATTTTTATATTGTTGGTGACATGAACTTTTGGGGAAATTAGTTATCCTGGTCTAGGCATGAAGGATTGGCTCTTTGGGCTCGCTTCTCTCATCTTAGTCTAGACTTCACAGTTTTTGGCAGTTATGCCTCCTCGTTTGTGGCTTGTGGTTGTGTCCGTTTCCATGTTTCATTGAAGATAGATTATTTTCCTTCTACTTTTTTTGTTTGCTTTTGGTGGAGTTTGAGGGAGTGGAGAAGAGTAAAAATTCCACTGTTCCCTCTTCTTTAACCAAAAATCTTCTTCAGAATTATTGCAGTCCATTTGATATTTTCAGCTGGATATTTTCCAGATACATCAAAACTGACATGTGAAAAAAAGCAAAAACATATTCCTTCTCCTTTGTACTACAATTATTTTCCTTCAGTTTTTCTTACTTTAGGAAGTGGCACTACTGTTTCAATCTTATTGACACCGGAGCTCTGGAGATCCTCTCTCTCAGAACTGAAACACACCACAGCTGCCAGGTCTTATCTGCTTTACCTGGTGAATGTCTCTCAAATCCATCTCCCTTTTCCCCTACCCATTTCCATTGCTTGAGTTCTAGGCATCACTGATTCTTGGCTATCCTATCTAAGCAGCCTGTTCCCTGGTCTTGATGCTCATTCTCTTCTTATTCAAGCTAGTGGAGGCTGGGATGGTTTAACCATATTGAAGCTAGTGGAGGCTGGGATGGTTTAACCAAGAGGCATTTAAAATAACTTAAACCAGTCCCAATGTCTACCCTCAAGTACATACATGGAGTGAAGAGAAGGGACTTAAGCCATATCCTCCCAAACATCCCTATTTTGTAATTTCTTCTCTCTTTCAAGGCTGATTTGATGCTATCTGGGACATTTCCTTACTGTGTTCTTTGGCTAAAGAATAAGGGATGGAGATAAAGAAGGTTGCAGTATAAATATCTCTTTTCATAATATTCTTCAAGAGTTTCAGATAAATCATCAACTAATCTCTGAAATAATATGACAAAGTACACTTGATTTCTTGGAAGAATGACATATTTAACTATGTCTACTTAACTTTATTAAAAAATGAAGGACATAGTGTTCTCATTCTTCCAATGAATCTATCTGTGTTTTAGCCATGATATCAGGAAGGTGGAGCCATGGCCCAGTTTTTGATGAGCTCAGTCTGCACAGTTTAAGGGACGCATAACTGAAATTGTTTTTTTTTGACAGCTCATTGAAAATTATTAGTAGAGGACACCTAGTGGTGTGTTGTGGAAATTTGTTTCTGCTAACTACAGCACACTTGCAGATCAACAGCACCATGCCAGGATCTGAAAGCCCAATAGGCATGATAACGCAAGAAAACTCAAACCAAACCTGACAGGAGATCTAAATGTACTTGTGAGAAAACAAGATAACTGCTGTTCTAGATAACCTCCAAAATCTTAGTAACTTAATATAACAGACATTTAATTTGCACCCTAGATGGAGATGCTATGTTAGGAATTTGCCATTAATAGCACAAGAAGTAAATGTAATCACATGAGAAGAAAAGTTTTTGCTATGATAGGATGATTCAACAACAAAAATATTACTTCTGAAAAAATAAAATAAATGAAAATATAACATTGCTTGCTGAAATGGGTTTCAACAAACTGAATTTTTTAACCTATGTATTTTACTATATATACCTTATCTTCAATTTAAAAAGAACTGAAAAAGAACACTAGGTATAAGTTGGAACAAAAAAATAATGGAGGAAGGGGACCCCAAATATTAAAGCCCGCAAATTTCAAAACTTAAAAGGAAGAGATATTAAAATTAGAAGCATAAACCATTTTTTGAAAAAGAATAAACCATTTTAGAATGGACAGTTAACTAGAGACTAATGAAATAGACCAGAAAACCCAGAAATACATCCACATGCGTTCAGAAGTTTAATAAGAGATAAAGTAGTCATCAGAAACCCAAGCAAATACTCAGGGAACTATAGGGGATAGTTATAAAAGTTTGTTTTCTTGTTTGAAATAAGGAAAGGAAGAGGGTAGGAAAGACAGGTAGAAGGAAAGAACAAGAAAGTTAATTCATGTCAGAAAAATATCCCTTTGGGCACAGCAGTATAACACCTTGACAAACAGGGCTCCCACCCATCCTCATTCCATTTTTTTTTCTTAAAATTTTCAAAATTTTCTTTTGAATTTGATCCATGCTTTGGGTGATCACTGGTAGTTACACAGTCTCCTGTTTCACTTGCCTGCGCTTCAGAGAATGCAACTTAAAACAGAGCATCATTTGAGAAGCAGATTGGAGAGCACTGGTGAGTTTAGTGTGCTCTCATACTTCGTTCTGCGGGGCCAGACCAGTCACTTTCTCTCACAGTTTGGAAGGATCACAAAGAGGCAGAAGTTTTTCTGAGCATTACAACCAGTTATAACTTTTAACTCCAGGGGTGTCTTTCTGGAAAGCATTTCACCCCTGGGAACGAAGAACTGAGCTCCAAAAGAGAACATCTTTGCAAAGTTTAGAAGTTGGCATTGGGTGGCATAAATGATTTTTAAATTTTTGCATCTGTTTTTCTGTTGAAACAATTAAAAACTGTATTTGTGGAAGCATATTCCTTGTCTCATTGTATCGAACTGAAAAAACCTTCCTGGTTTGGGGGATAAAATTAATAACCAATGTTAAATTAATGCTGAATTAAGGCAGCTTCCCATCTCTATCTGTCATAATTAGAATATGTTATCAAACAAGATAAAGAAGAAAGAACCTTTTAAATGACTGATGACCTTGTGATGTTGAGGCTCACTATTGATGACTGGCACACATGACTTTTATCCCAGAAACACTCTTCATTTCTCTCATCTCCTCATTGTGCCAAGCACATGGCTCTCCTCTGTGACTAGAAGAACTCATTTCCTCCTTTCTTCACATGTCACTGTTTTCTCTGCTCCAGTCCCTCTTGGGCAGAAGGAAGTATAATCTCAATCCTTACAAGAGTAGCAAACAGAAAAACCACACTACCTATATCAATGGCTGTCTATTTAAAAAGGGGTTCCCTGCTTCCTAACAGATCACCAGGTGGAGAGGATCAAAAGAGGCTTGCTCTGCACAGAAGTGTGCCCTGGAGGCTTCCAAGGAAGAGCGGCAGGCCATCTCAAAACTAAGAAGAGGGTTCCCTTAACAACCAAACTGAAGTATACAACTCCGGGTGGGGGTGGGGGGGAGGATGGGAACAGTCAGGGAGGGTGGGGGAGGTGAATCCCTGGGATTACAATGATGTGAAATTCATATATAATTAAATTATTTTTT
>PVHY01028991.1:0-14720 GCA_004024945.1 Uropsilus gracilis | reverse complement strand
TGGCATTAAGGTTAAGATGACGCTTGCTCTGGTGGGAGAAGATTGATCTGGAGGGACACAAGGGATGTTTAGAGTAGTGGGAATGTTTTGTATCACTATCTGTCAGGGAGTTGCCCAAGTGAGTATGTATATAAAAATATATTAAGCTGTAGACATCACACTTACACATGTGAAATACCTTATTTGTGTATGTTTAATACCTTTATTTTTTGCTGTTGTTAGAATTTTTTTAAATTTTTCCTTTCTCCTTGTTAGAGTTTTTCAGACAGTGAGGGGGTTTACCTACAAGCCAATCCCACTCTAGTGCCCATTCACTCTTTAACCATAGGGTCAGTTTTTAAAACTAAGTGGGAACATTGACTTCTCAAGAAAGGGCTTTTTGGAAGTCTGGAATAAGACAATTATTTTCAGAATAAACAGATCCAGTCGAGCAAGGGAGAAAAACATCATTTTTATTGTATGACTAGTTTTAGGCAGAAAACTGAAGTTGAAGCATTCACACCTCAAACTAGTGCACCATTGCTTTTTTTTTTTTTTTTTTTTTTTTTTTTTTTTTTTTGGGTCTCTTGTCTTATTGAATTATTTCTACTTAATTTTTTCTTTTGAATTCTGTACACTTTTTTTTTTTGGTGGAAATAGAATCACTGTTGATTAAGAAAAGCAAATTTCCAAAGGCCCTAATTTTTTTTTTAGGTCAAATTTTTCCTCTTTCAAATTGAATACTAAAATTTAGAATTAGTCTATTTAGAAGGTAGCACGAACATTTTCTACTTGAAAGTACATAATTAATTCTCTTAATTTTGTCAGTTTCATAGGCAGTATTAGTAAACCATTTCATATTGCATTTTGTCTCAAATAACTGTTTTCTTTATTCTAAGCAAAATATATTTCTACCTACTTTATCTAGTATTAGCCCTGAGCATTACTTTATTTAGTATTAACCTGATATTCTCCCAGAGCATCTCTGCAAGACAATTTAGAGTTAATAGGAAGTAACAGAGATTTCTTATCACATCCATACTTGAAGATTTACTGATCCACAAAGTTATTTTAATTTAAACCTACTTTTCCTAGGTCTTGAAAGACTGAATCTGAGATAAGTAACAAAGAGGATTTCATAGAATTGGTTTTGGAAATTTGTTTATCTCTTTTTAATTCTTAGTATACCTTTGCTCCCAGTCTCAGATGTATCCAGCTTTGCTTCATTCCTAGTTTGAATACGAGTGTTTTAGTCAACACTAGATTCTTTATTGATACTTTTTAAATTGATAAAATATTCAGGAATGTGTAAGAAGAATAAATTGAAAGTTGGAGTCAACTTTTAGAGCTTATGAATATCAATAGATAGGAACTGACTGTGTTTTACCATTAGTGTCTCAGCTCTACAGGTTCATTGGCAGATCAGCTAGCTAAAAAGACTTTTATGTCCATATAACTTTTCATGGAGAACTTTCAGCCAGTAATACTCCACAGGCCCTTATATCATATACTCATTTTTGTCTCACCTTATTCCAAGAGAGGTTTGATATGTTACAATAAACATACAACATAGTGAAAAAGAATAAAAATGTTTGGAGATTGAAACACAAAGAAAAGCAAAAGTCAAGCCAGTAGTTAACCACAAATTTGACTGTAAGCTTCCTAGTAGCCAAAATAAGAGGAAAAGAAGAAAGTCAACAACTGAATAAACTTCACAAAGACCCTAAGATTTAAGAACAAGTAAGTTCTAAATTGAACTGCACCAAAGTCAAACTTTTATGCTACAAATGGTATCATAAAAAAAGTGAAAAGATAACCCAAAGAATGGATAGAAATGTTTACATTGTGTCTCTGCTAGAAAACTTGTAGCCAGAAAATATAAGCAATTATCTTAACTGAATAAATTTGAATGGGTATTTTTGCAAAGAAGATATACAAATGGCCAATAAATGTGTGAAGGTTTTTCATATTGTTAGAGTATAAGAAAATACAAATCAGAGCCACAGATACAACTTTATATCTACTAGGATGACTGAGACATCAAAAGCAGATAATAATAACAAATGTTGGTAAGAATGAGGAGAAAGCGGAATCCTTGTACACTGCTTGTGGGGATATAAAATAGTGCAGCCGCTTTAAAAACCAACCTATACTTTCTTTAGATGATTAGGCATGCAGGTACCATATGACCCAGCACCTCTACTCCTTGCCCTCATACCCCAGAGAAATGAGAACATACCTACTTTTTAATTATCTATCTATCTATCTATCTATCTATCTATCTATCTATCTATCTATCTATCTATCTATCTATCTATCTATCTATCTATCTATCTATCTATCTATCTATCTATCTATCTATCTATCTATCTATCTATCTATTTTTTGAGACTAGGTCTCACAGTTTTTGCCCATGGAGCCACAGGCTTACGTTGCCCGGGGTACCACAGACTCAAGCAATCCCCAGCCTCAGCTTCCCAGTTAGCTGGGATTACAGGCGCAAGCCACCACACCCAGCTATATTTTTTTGGAACTAGGTCTTGCTACATGCCCCCGGCAGGACTCAACTGCAATCCCTGGCCCCGGCCGTGGCTTCCTAGGGTGCCACCTACAGACATGCACCGCCATGCCCAGCCAGAACATACCTACTTTAAAAACGTGTATATGGTGCTGGGCACAGTGGCGCGTGTCTGTAAGCGACAGCTTATGGAGTCGCAGATGGGTCTGGGAATCCCTGTTCGAGTCCCACCTGGGGCAACATAGCAAGACCTCGTCCCCCAAAAAATAGTTGTGTATGGTGGCGCGCGCCTGTAATCCCAGCTACTTGGGAAACTGAGGTTTTGCTTGAGTACGTGGTACCGCGGGCACGTGAGCCTGCAGTTCCACAGGCAAAAATAGCGAGACCTAGTCTCAAAAAAAAAACAACAACAACAACAAAAAAGAAAACAACCAAAAACAAAAAACCGTGTAATGGAAGTTCATAGCAGCATTCTTCAAAATAGCCTAGAAGTAAAAATAACCCAGATGTCCAGCAGCTGATTAGTGAGTGGATGAGCAATGTGGTTTATCTATGCAATGGAACACTACTCAACCATAAAAAGGAATGAGATACTGATGTGTGCTCAAGCTTGGATGAACCTTGAAAACAAGTGAAGATGTCAGTCACTAAGATTGCATGTTATTTGATTCCATTTGTGTGAAATGTCCAAAACAGGCAAATCTATCTAGACAGAAAGTAGAAAGTCTCTAGGGAAAGAAAGAATGAGGTTTCTCTTTGTAATGATGCAAATGTTCAAACCATAATTTATGGTGATGATAGCATAGCTCTAAATATGTTAACATCATTGAATTGTACAACATCCCAAAGTTAATTTTATGTTTATGACTTGAATGTCAGTAAAGAACTATTCTTTACTGAAAAATGTTTTTCAATAAAGGAAAGATAGTTTCTCAGTTTTACATGACTGTTTCTGATACTGTTCCTTAGTGTGAACCAAGACAGAAAGCCATTCCAGAGGATCCCCAGGCAGTGTAATGCTAATGTGCATCTTACCCCATTGCTAATCAGACCAACACTACATACAGTGTCAGGCAGTACTTTGTTCACCTACGTCCTAACAGTTGCATCTGTGATATGCTGTTTGGAGTACTGGTTTTCTTGTGAACATTTATTTATTCTATTTGAGGAGGTTTGAGAGGGTGTGACATTGCTTCAATGCATGCCTCCATATGATTAACGAATGCAAGCACTTAGTAAGTTGACTCCAAGCATCCATTTTTTACATTGCATTAGGAAGTCAACTTTTAATTTTTCCAGTTTTCCCCTCAGCCATATATAAAGCCTGGGGAATAGCAAACTGCTACTGTTCATTATTCCCTGCCTTCTTTTAAAAAAAAATTGGCATTGAGAAATAGACTGAGGCTAGGCACTGTGGCATGTGCCTTTAATCGCAGCCTATTGTGAGACTGAGGCTAGGAATCTCTAGTCCGCGGATTCGAGACCCGCTGGGGGCAACATAGCAAGACCTAGTCTCAAAAAATAGCTGGATGTGGTGGTGCGCACCTGTAATCCTAGCTACCTGGGAGACTGAGAATGGGAATCGCTTGAGTCCTTGGTACCCCGGGCAGGGTTCTCCTAACAAAAGCTTTCTTTCTACAACCTGTGACCTTTTCATTTTTAGAACTTTTACTCTCTTAAATAGAAGATGCAAGGAAGTTCACCTATTGAACTAATGTTAAATTGCTTCCTTGTCCATCATCGGAGAAGTCCTTCTTAGTGACTGACTTGCTTTCTTGCACAGTGAATGGAAGCCATAGAAGCTGGAAATGTCAGCCTCTGCTATGTCTCTAATCCCAGATGGTACTTGAATTGTGCCTGGAGTTGAATAGGTTTTTGCCTTTGCTCCACCCCTGGGCAAAAAATTCCCATTTATATAACCTTTAAACCCATTTTTCTCTTTCCAAATTCCAGTCTTTTAATAAAAGGCCACTTTCATTAGGTAATTTTGAAGGACACCAGACCCTTTATAAGTTGAGAACAATAAGTAGTTTTTGACTAGGATTCAGCAACAGTTCATTTAATATCACCTAAAGAATGGTTGTAATGTTAAATTATTTGACTCAGCAAGTTATTTCAATATGTGAATGTCAAGATAGAAATTAGCAGCTGGTCACTTAAAATGAGGAAAGCAACAGAACTTTTGGTTTCATAGTCAGCTTGATGGGCTCCATTGTCAGCCGTAGATGCCACTGAATAAAATAGGTTCCTGTGGCACCTAAAATGTTAAAAATATTAGAAATTGAGCCCAGCCAGGTGCGGTGGTACACGTCTTTAATCCCAACCTACGAAGGGAGGCTAAAACTAGGAATCGCTTGAGTCCACGGGTTTGAGACCTGCCCTGGGCAACATAGTGAGACCTAGTCTCAAAAATTAGCTGGGTATGACAGAGCGCACCTGTAATACCAGTTACCTGGAAGGTTGAGACTGGGAATCGCTTGAGTCCGTGGTACCCCGGGCAAAGTGAGTCTGCGGTTCCCTGGACAACGTAGCAAGACCTAGTCTCAAAAGAAAAGAAAAAAAGAAAAGAAAAGAAATTCAACCCAACTCATATTTCCCCCCAGTTTAGTTTTCCGCAATAATCCTCTTGCTTCGCTAACTAGTTGACTTTTTTCTGGGTGGAAGTAGGCTGACAGGTGGGGCCCGGAGATGTCTATGCTGATTTACTCACTCTTTTTCTGTCTTCATTTTTGCATGCCACTGCTCCTGCTATTACAGCCACAGTAGAAGCGGTAGAGGCCCGGGAAGGTATGGCCATATTCCTGTGATAGATGTGATCTTGTGTCTGTCTACTAGTTTGAAAAAGCTTTGTCAACATTTGAAATCTTTCATTATTGCATCACCAGAACTGTAACAGTGAGAAAATAAGTATGTATCTCTAGGTATGCTCGGGAAGCAATACTAACACTAATACAGGAAGTGTCCTGTATTAGTGTTGATTTAAATGTCCCTCTCCACAACTAAAGGCCTTTGTGGGCTCTGTTCCTTTTAATGCAGTGACTGAAACTTCAGTACCTGGCCATGAGGGTTCAGGTAGCTAAACCCTGTCTCCCTTCCACATACAAAAGACAGGCATTTGATAACTACAGATTGGAGCAGCTGAACCTCTGTGTCCAGTGGTGCTAAAGGCTCATGAGCAGAGGGAAATTAGTTCGGATTTTGTTTGATTCGTTTCTGAGGTTGCCCTGGGGAAATCAAGCCCAATGATCTTTGTTCCTTTGAAAACAAATATTAAGTAATAAATAATTCCTCTGAGAAAACCATTACCATGAATTAAGTGTGTCATAAATTTAATTGTTTTGTTAATGTAATCCAAAATGAGAATATCTCTTCTTCACAATACGAAAGTTGGGCCAGAAAGGAAAATATCTAAAGTCTGTCTTAATGGCTTTTAACTTGAACTCAGCTCCTAGTTGTGCAAGATAAAAAAAAACAAAAACAAAAACTTCTTCTAAATGAAAAAAGACCAACTTTCTTGGTTTTTTTCTTTTGTGAGCAGTGTGCTGTTTGTGCTAAAGTTACCATTCTGTTTAGCTTGTTCTATGATTCTTCTGCTGGCTTATTTCTGTTGTAGAGCACGTTTCTGGTTCATGAGAAACTTTTTCAAATATGTCGGGGCTCAGTAAGAACATCTTCGCTCTTTGTCTGGTGCACTTCTGCAATGATTAATTGTATTGAGCGTCTGTGGAAACTACTTTCACAGTTGCAGCTCCCCTTTGGGTGTCAAGGAAGCAGTTGCTTCATGCAAGGCCGATTAAAATCAAATGTTCCCTGTTCCCTTCACCAGACATGTGCTCCATAGCTGCCTTTCTGTGTTTCTTCTAGGAGGTTGTGTGACATGCTAAGAGTTTGCTGTTGATTTGCTATCTAATTGGACACCCCCCCTTCCTGTTTTTCTGCAGCCATCAGAGGATTTTCGCTTCAGCACAGGATCCGGAGTTTTGAAGAAGCTCGAGGTCTAGATCGAATAAATGAGCGGATGCCTCCTCGGAAAGATAGCCATTACTCTGATGGGCCAGTGAAACTGGTAACCCCTGTCCACCCAAAAGCTGCACATAAGAGTGACCCAGGGAAGAAAAACCAGTAATGCTCAGTCTTGCTGCAAGGTGGACCCAGAACTTCAGAACAAATTTTATTTATTTATTATTGGAAAACAAAACAACTTATACCTGGAGGTGCATTCATAATACATTCAGCATTTATTCTGCAAGAAAGGCAATCATTTGATAAATTCTTTTAATTTGTGTTCATTATATATAAAAAGAACATCTTTTTTGTTTTCCCCCTTTATTCCTAATTTTTAACAATTGATCCGATTGTTGTCAATACATATGTGAGTCTTGTGCTATTATAAAGGGGACCTACCCCTAATAAAAGGGCCTTGGAAACCTCCACTCTAGGTTTCGGACTTAAACTAGCTAGCTTTTTCTCTTGTTTCCAGTAGGTAATAGCCTTCATTTCAGACTAAAAACTTTTCAAACACAAGAGGGTTTTATCTTTATTTTCTCCTATAGGGCACTATTAGATACCAAGTATTTCTCAGATTTCAGTGGCTAAAATGTTTTTTCTTATGGAAAACTTTCTTATAGTACAAATTCCAAGTGAATAACCCAAACCCAATGGTTTGAAGGGCTGAGAGAAAGGTTTTCCATAACTTACTTTCTTCTGTACTCTCTATTGCTCTTAATGTCTTCTGCTCAAACAAAATTAAACAGTATTGAGGGATTTTCTTAAACTTACTAAAAATGTGTTGTTTTAGCCATGGACATGGGTTTAAATTTCCCTTTGAACTTGGGGAGGAGAAAAAAAATTTTCAGACAGCTTTCACTAAGCCAAGTCCTTTTACTTTCATTTTTGAAACCTAGGTGATTTACCCCCCGTCTGCCAAGGAAGCCACATTTCTAATTACTGTATGTATACATGCCCTCTGTAGAACCTCAACAGTAAGAAGTGGTCACACCCCTCCATGTTATTACGTCAACTTTTCCATCTATCCTTCCCCCCACTTTTCTGTTTTTATATATCAGGATTTTTGAAACCTACAGAGGAAATGGAAACTGACAGGGAAGTGAATGGGAAATTGTGTTAAATGGCTTTGGAAAAGTGAGGATTTCCTCTCTTCTGTATCAGTGACTGGGATGTTTCTCTATCCATCAACATTTACTAGGCTGAACTGGGTCTCAATCTCTGTCAGCAAATTTTGGAATCCAAAAACATGTAGTCTGGTATAGTGTTTCTATAATCCTCCCTTAATGTTTCCTCCCCTTAAAGTCACGACTAACTAATAAAAGACATTTCAGGGATCCTTAGCTTCCTAGTCTTGGTTTAGCCTGGTGACAGGTGCCATGACCCAATACTCAGTGGTCAGCATGGCAATGTATGCTGTCTGACAATACTATGTACCAATAAGTGTGGAGATGCCAGTTATGGAATTCCTTAATGTCCTTTGGTATGTGGGAGTCCTATAATGAAGCAAGTGTCTCAAGACAACGATGCTTTATGTCGGGAGTTTCAGGGAAACCAGAAGCCATTTCAAAATAACATAACTTCTTTACAAGAATGAGGACTTAGCATGTGTATTTTCTATAACTTTTGCTAATAGTTCCCAACATGTTTATGACAGAGATCAAAGCATTTGTAAATGAGAATGGGTGCTTAAGTTTGCATGGATAATAAAAATGATTGGAAAGGTACTGAGAAGATCACATAAAATGAAGACAAAAATGACAAACCTCTTAGTGGTTGTAACACCTGAGAAAGAAGAAGAAAAGTTTGAGGAGCTATCCTTATGATTATTTCTTATACTTAGAATTTATAAGCTGGTCAACCTCCTGTTCTTCCTCCCCAGTCCCAGTATTAGAAGCTGATGTTTTTGGAAACTTCACCCAAGTCAGCCCATGTGACAGATTGCAGAGATGAAGGTTTGTTAGCCCTTTGTCCTTTTCATTTGGGGCAGTATTATTCTGCATGCACAATCCATGGATAGAAACTACTCTAAAGGGCTATCATCAATCAGTAGGCAAGTAGTGAACTAGTTATTACAAATCCTTATATGCAAAAAGATAACAATTTAGAGGTAAAAAGGATTTTTTTTTAGGACTGTCTTCAGTATCTTCTCAGAAATAAGTTGTGTGATAAAGCAAGTTTCCTTGACAGAAGCATGGCAAAAGGATCTATTTCACAGGTACCTTCTGCACTGTTGAAGGATCAACCAGAATAGAGAGACAAGACTTCAGGAGTCATTTTTAGAAAACTGGAGTGAGTTTGAAATAGGACAGCAGCAGCTCTTGAAGGAAGTTAGATTTGGAAATTCTGTTAATTTTAAAATGTATTTCTTGTGTTCTGTAGCATATTGGGGTGTGCACTTCAATACTTTAGGAAGTTGAAGAGTGTATCCACAGGATACAGCTTCTTAAGGTGAGACCAGTAATAACTGTACCTGCATAAGCACCTGTACCTGACTCAGGACAGAGTGATGAGCAGGTGGCTGGCTGCCTGTCTTGGGGCTGCTATAGGACTATGATTTCCCCTGGAGCTGTCCTTTCAGACTACATTTTAGTTGCTGTCAGAGTTCTGCTAGTTTGGCTTTCTTAAAGCCAAAGTTGAATCTCTGAAGGAAGAGAAAACTTTTCTCATGTTCTCCTTTACATTAAGGTCCACTAGGACTGTTTTCTCCAGCTTCCCTCATCTGAAAGAAAGGAAAGAAAACCACTTCTAAATACCACTTTGGAATGAAACTTCCCATGGACCAGTTTTGCCATTTTTGTTTACATTCACATCATATGAAACTTTGAATTGATCAATGACACTTGTTCTAATATTTAAACATTCATCTAACATAAGTTCAAAACACATTTTTAAAAAATCTTTGTATTCTGAAGGCTTAGAACAAAAGCAATTCTAAAGTAAGTCAAGGGTGTGTTTGTGTTGGGAGGTGTGTGTATGTGTGTGTAACAAAAGCAACCTTGGTTTTGCTAAAAACCCATTTTTTAAACATCAAAGTAAGACTTTGGTTATAGGTATAGACATTACTGATTCCCTGACCTCCTGTGACTCAATATTGACCAGCAAGGTGCAAATCCAATTGTGTCTCACTCTGGATGTGGCTCCTTGCCTGCAAGAATCAGAAAGTCAGTATTTTTTCATATTCACTTATCTGTATTTGCACTGCCTTTCAGTTCCTCCATGAATAATTACAATCCAATGCAGCAAGTTTCTGTAGCAAAGATTTGCTTTCTTATCCTGAAAACTTAGATGTGATTTCCCAACACTTTTAAAACAGGAAAAGAGAAATCCTTATTTGTTTTGTCAAGAGAATATTATTATTTAATGCCATTAATGGCAAAGGTGGGGTTTATTAAAATTAGATACTTTTGGGGTCTTTCAGCTCTGGAATTGTCCCTTAGAACCTCTTCTGAGTGATTTTAAAACAGAGTTGGAGGCAGCTGCTGGCTGGAAAGGAGTGTACGCCAGACCTGTGCTCGGGTCAGGGCCCCCGAGTCCCAGCCTCTCAGCCAGGGGGAGGCTGGCCTCTATCCCCCACTCTTCCTCATCCTATGTAAATACTGTAGCCCTTTGCTAGGATGTTTGACTGTACCATAGCTATAAATATAAAGCTCAACTCTTGAGAATAAAATGCATCCTGACCAATCTGGCTGATCACCAGTCAGTTAAAATGGTTGAGGAAGGGCTTGCCCCAGATTGACTGATCCATAGTTTTCCTTTGTATTAAATATCAGGTTTTTCTCTCCAGTTTTGGTACGGAAAATGATTTACTACCCCATCATGACTTGTTGAGATAATTGTTCTAGAATCCTCATTACTTAGTATAGTTGTTATAGTAACTGTGGAACCCAATGTTTTTCAGAGCATTATTCAACTTTGCCTACCCAGGCAGAAAAGAGTTCAGAGGGATGGTGAGCCCAGAATCCTAGTTGTGGGCACGGGGCTCCATTCTCCTAAAACATTTGTTCTAACCATGATATTTGTTACAACCATGGCTACAACCATGGGTTACACTTTGTCTGGCACCTGATCTACATCTTTCTGAAACCTGCTGTAAGAGGAAGTCAAGGGCAGTCTTGGGGGCCCCAGAAGTAGCTGGAGGGGATGCTGGACTACCTGGAGGGCAGTTCCAAAGCATCATTTGCATAGTCCCTTTCAGAATTACTGTGACCAACAGCTGGTAGGAAGGCCCTAAGAAAACATGTGTAGGGAAAGAAAGTTAAGTTGTGTGGTTGAAAAACAGACATGTTACTCTTGAGTCAAGCAGAAAACTGTTAACAGTAGAGCTTTGTACAAACATGGAAGAGGTGTGAAAGAGGGAACCTATAGGAACCTATGTTACTTTGAGTCTTGTGACCTGCCCTGCCTATCCTAGCCAGCCAAAGTGAATGGGTTGAGGGTTAGCTGCCTTCATCTATGCAGTCACAAAGGTAAAGATCATACTGGAGAGTGTGTTCCCTCCCAGGAGACCTTGGCCTCCCGCACCAACAACCTTGGCAAGACTTGCTAAATAACAACTTTGCCTGGGGCAGTGTTATGCATCTTCTCCTCCACATCCTCACAACAAGACTCAGTGGCTTAGGATCCAGAAGTGGGGACATGGATGTGGACCATCCCTCTGAGCAACTCTAAAGTAGGGCCAGTCACACGGCCTTCCTGTAAGTTCTTGCTGATTCTCTTCACTCACTTGACATAGGTGTCTCCAGAAAACTTTTTTTTTTTTTTTCTGCATGTTAAAGTGAAGTGCATGTAATACAGACGGGGACTATCATAGGGTTTTATTTGGGGCAATAAAGATGCGGCTTTTTTGTCAAAGAACCTGCTTGAAGATGCCATTATGAATGCCTCAATTTTCTTTGTCAGTACACTGTGATCAAGTTATTTCCCATTAGAAATGTCAGCAGGCATATTCCAAGGAAGGACGCTCATTTTTTTCCCCTAAGTGAGGTGATCAGACTAGCTGGTGGTGTCATTTTTTTAAAAGGTTTTTCTGAATAATGGGATTATTTGCTTGTACTTAGAGATTGCTTGCTTTCAGTTATCTTAAAGAAAATGGTGGAAATGCTACTTACTGGCGGAAATTGTTTAATAAGTCTTTTTGTGAACAAGAAATTAATTTGTTAAAAATTTCTTACTGTAAATTCTAAGTCCTCTTTAAAGGAAAAAAAAGTCTTAAAATTAAATGATAACTTTATTGCCTCCTTGTGTCTTTATTTCCTTTACTTCCTGCTGGAGACACTTATTTTGGTGCTTTTCCATCTCTCTGTACAAGTCAAGGCAAAGTCTGGTATTTGATGTCTGGCCTGGTCTCTGATAATATCACAGAACTCCCTTCTCAGGGAAAGGAATCCCATCACAGTCAAGACCTCTTTCCTTCATCTCTTCTGCCCTTTACTTTAAACAGGCTTTGGTGACTGCAGTGGGTATTTTTACTTCTTCCACTCAGAGCTCACTCCATTGTCCCAACCTCCTTCCCGGTTTTTGCTCACTCTAACTCATGATCAGGTCCTAGCTCCCTCTGTGGCTTCTTCAGCAGACGGTGCTACCTAACAAAAAGGAAGAAAGGCATCACAGCAGGCTTGACAGACAGAGGATAAAAATACTTTTTATTATAGTAACTTAATAACTTTCCATGTGACCCTAATAATAGACATGGATGAATTCCAACTTGGGAGAAGTTGAAGATGCCAGAGAGGAGTTGAATGTGGAGTAGGAGGACCAAGAATAGGAAGTGTCAAACCAGCTTATTGATTCCTCTGGAAACTAAAAATATCGTAAATATTTGGCTGTGAATTCATGAGGAAAAAGAACCTCCTGTGAGTAAGTTGGAGGTTGGGAGCAAGGAGAAGACCCAGGGAAAGACCCTTGGAGAGGAAAATGTACCAGTGAGAGAACTCCACTGGTTGTGGCCACAGAGGTAGGAAGTGGAAGTTCAGGCCCTGTCAGACCCCAAACTGATAATTTCACTGCAGTTAAACCGCCTCCTGCTGACAGTGCTATTGACAGGCTATAAAGTGAGTGTAGATTTTTAAAAATTAATTATTTTTTTTAGAGACTAGGTCACGCTATGTTGCCTGGGGTAGTCCCACAGACTCAAGTGATCCCTAGTCTCAGCCTCCCAAGTAGCTGGGATTACAGGCGCACACCACCACGGCTGGCCTTTTTTTTTTTTTTTTTTATTGAGACTAGGTCTCACTATGTTGCCCAAGGTAGTCTCGAACCCGTGGACTCAAGTGATTCCTAGCCTCTGCCTCCCAAGTAGCTGGATTACAGGCGCGCACCACTGCGCCCGGCTAGATTTCTAATTTCAGAACAGTATGAATTCTGGAATCTTTTGTCATCCCAATGATGTTCTGACATAGCAATGTCCTTATTCCTCGCTAAACCTCGGTAAGATGTAGTATTTACCTTCATTTCCAGAATTGTAAAAAATTGAAGCCTAGAAATAAAGAACTCGTGTTTAAAGTTATATTTATCTAACTTCTAAGTCTAATCCCCATTTTCAACCTGTTATTTGTCATTGTGTGAGCTCTTATTTTCTATCAGAATTCTCAGGATCTAAAAAATGTTTAATTTGGATACAGAGAATTGGTATCCAATTAATGGTAAATTAGGCAGTTCTTTTAATGTTGCTACAGTTGAAAGGGGAAGGAGGTGGCAAGACAAGGTTATTCTTTGTTTGGATGCCAGAAACTGTCCGGCCAACAAATCGGCCCTCTTATCTGCCTTATCTCAGTTTGCCCTTGCTAGGAAGAGAGCTTGATGCAGACCTAGTTTTCCAGCTCCTGGTCTGGTACCCTTCTTTGTGGCTGGGTTGACTTGGCTGGATTTTCCCTCTGAGGTCATCACTTACTTATCCTTCCCTTATCAATCGGCTTTTCTGGAGAGCTGACAATCACTTGCTCTTTCTTCATGTCCTAAAAACTAAAGGTTCATCCAGTTCAGTTCTTCTCAAAGGCAACTCATCTGCACATTGTGCTTGTTGGCTTGTCTATAAGAGAACGGGATCAGTGTTTGATGTGATGTCAGTGTAGATGTTCTTGGAGACTGGCTAGATATGTGGGGCAAAGGCTGAGTTCTCTCATGGCCTTTAGGGTTCAGATGGGATGGGCTCTGAGAACCCTAAGTTACCTCCTCTGTTACCTCCTCTGTGTGTTCTGCAAAGATCTGAGTGAGGCGGACCTACAAATCCATCCTTGCATGCCAGGCTTCCCAGTCCCAATACTGACCGTCCTTGACCAGTGTTGGCTGTCTTCCTTCACAGAGATCCCACAGTGACTATGCCAAAACCTTTGAATTCCAGATGCATCAGGTCATCCCACTGCCAGCTGCTCAGGGCCCTTTAAGCCTCACAGTGGGATACTTTGCTCTGTCTTCTCTCTGTCTCTGTGAGTGGTATAGACAAGGGGCATCAGTGGACTTGGCTGCCAACATCAGCAAAAGCTGAGCTGGCAGGAGGTCTTGGGGGGGGAGGGGAAGGATAGAACCCAGGTTATAGAACAGTCCAGGTTTGCAGTGATGCATCTGATCGGTTTCAGTTCCTTATCACTGGGGCACGCTAATCTGCAACTCCAGAGAAGCTCCAACTCCTCAAAAGGAGAACTGTCTTTGCTAAGCTGTTCTGGTTGGCTTGCTCAGTTCCTGGCAGGAAGAAAACACTCTCTGCTCACCCATAAAAGCCTGCTGAAAGTCTAGCTAAAGAATGCATCGGAGTTCATCCAGGCCTGTGCAGGAGAGAGAATAGCAGCGGCCTTTCCTTGTCTCTTACTGGGGGACTGAGGCACAGCCCCTGGGAGCCACTCCAAACTCAAGGCAGCACATTTGAGAGACCCAGATAAAGACATTCCTCAAGAAAGGGAAGTTCAGGGTTGTGGGTCAGGGGTTTCCTGCTTCTCTTTGTCCACTAGAAAAATACAACTGAGTCGTCTGCTTATCCTACTCCCTTAAAATCAAAAGCTACTTAAGTGCTTTCCATTCAGCTTTTCTCTTGGTTGATTTTCAGAGCGGCCTGTATTCTGTGTGGGCAGCTGCCCTCTTCTCCCCCTCCGTGTGAAGAGTCAACCTCTACTGCTAGTTTCTGGGCTAATCACCCTCTAGGACCATAGGTGTGAACAAATCTCTGTTGGGTGCTCTTGGGGGATTATCCACAGAACAAAAGGTGGCAGCCTCAAGGGGCAGG
>PVHY01028990.1:0-14710 GCA_004024945.1 Uropsilus gracilis | reverse complement strand
CCAGGGTGCCTGATGTGCAAGGGCCTGTCCACCTGCACGGGGGCCATATATGACTGGCCATTCATGGGAGGGGTCCATGGAGAAAGCAGGAAGCTACTGTGTTCACCTACATAAGTTTGGCCATCCGTATCTCTTCCGAGGCCTCAGAGGTCCCTCCTCACTGTGTCCATCCTGCCAACCACACACACGGGAGGATCCTGGGAACAACAGACGCAGAAAAACACAGCTGAGGATACAGACGGAGCAGGACACCCTAGGGGCTCCCCTGCCCTGGTCACCGGGCACCTCCCCCAGTCCCAGGAGTCTTCACGGGATTCGCCTGTTTCTGGGAAGCGCAGGTCAGGGAAGACAGCATCGCTCATCTAAAAGGTTCCAGAGACACCTGTCAGAGCCAGGAGGCCCTGAGCTGGCTCCCTGCTGGTGGATGTGAGCGCCCCCTGGTGGCGGCGCCCCTGTGCTGGGGTTGGGTCTGGGGACTAGGCTCCTGGAAGGACCTGGGAGACTCAGGGCTCAGGGGCAGCCCAGGGGGTGTCACTCAGGACAGGCTGTGGGACCTGGGAAGGAGGAGCCTGATGGGGGTCCATGGGGATGAGTGTGGGGGGTTAATGAAGGGTGGGGGTTCAGGGAGCAGAGGTGTTTCCTGTGAACTTGGGGTGCTGCCCTTATCCCTGTTTGGGAATATCTGGAATTGACGGGTTTGAGGCGATCAGAATTATAAAGAGCACATGTAGAGTCTCTGAGGAGACACTGAACTGCTTCCTGCAGTTTTCAGCTTAATTTATCAGGTTTTAGCCACAGTGTGGCCGAGGTGGGGGATTCTCTGCTGTTCTGCACCTGCATCTCCCTGACCCCGGAGTTAGCACTGCACCAGGCTCACAGGGATGGGGCCCCGACCACAGGGGAAATGAAACCCAGTGTCTGGTTGCAGAAACTGCACAGAGGCCTGGAGGAGGTAGAGGAGGATGCCTCCCTGCTGAGGCCTCATCTGATAGTAGACAGACCCCGGGCTCCCATGGGGGCTTACAGAGTGTGGGGATGGAGGCCCCTCAGAGCAGAGCCAGGGGCCCTGGGTACTGAGGGCTTGCAGAGGGACCCCCACAGAAGCCCTTCCCCCCCCCTGCAGCTGTTCCTAGGCTGTGCTCTGTGATCTGAGCTTCTGGTGCCTGATCATGCCTCAGTGGTCCTGCCCCAGCCCAGCCCTGTCCCTGCAGTGTTTGTGTCTGGGCTCACACTCACTCCCCTCACTGTGAGTCTCGCGCAGTAATACACGGCCGTGTCCTCGGCTCTCAGGCTGTCCATCTGCAGATACAGCGAGTTCTTGTCGTTGTCTCTGGAGATGGTGAATCGGCCCTTCACCGAGTTGGCATAGTATGTGCTACCACTATAATCAATTGCTGCTACCCACTGCAGCCCCTTTCCTGGAGCCTGGCGGACCCAGCTCATCCAGTTGTTGCTGATGGTGAATCCAGAGGCTGCACAGGAGAGTCTCATAGACCCCCCAGGCTGCACCAAGTCTCCCCCAGACTCCACCAGCTGTTCCGCACACTGGACACCTGCAAACACAGACACAGCCCATCACGACTCTGGCTCACGTCCATGGCTTCTCCCAATTCTGCCACTTCCTCTCATAGGGTCTCCTGTTCCCCAGGAATTACCTCCCAGAAGAGCCACAAGGAGCAGCCAGTTCAGCCCAGGCTCCATGGCGAGTGTCCACATTCAGTGCTGACCCTGAGTGGACACCTGGATGCAGTGTTCACAGGACTTCAGGGTCAGACTGGCTGGTTTTCATGAGCAGGGGCCAGGCCCTATTTGCATGTCTCCTCCTATATAGCAGCTCTGGGCTGGTGTCTGTCAGAGAGCAGTACGGGGAGGGTCCTTGGGACTCTGGGGCCATAGTAGCTGTGTGAGCCTGTGACTGTATTGGGGACAGAGCTGGGTGAACCTGAGCACATGTTATGAGCAGCTCCGATGCATGTACTTAGCAGGCGCACTATGGGGTCGTCCTCTTGCATGAGGTTATTATATGTTTTGGATTCAGCCCTTTGTCAGAAGTGATTTGTGCAAATATTTTCTCCATGTAGAAAGTTATTTTCACTTTTCATAATTTCTCTTTTAATGCAGATTTTCATTTGATGTAACCAGTTCTATTTTATTTAGATTAGTCCTATTGCCTCAGGCACCTGTCCGTAATAACACCGAGGCTGAGGTGTGTTGTAGCTGTATTTGTCCTGTGCTGATTTACACAGCTCCAAGGACAGAGGACTGGGTCAGAATCCCGGGGTATATTTATAAAGTGGATCAGCTATAAAAGGGATATGAAGTTTGGCCATTTGCAGCAACACAGATGGAACCTCAGAGGATGATGCTGAGTGAGATTCATCAGGAGGAGGAAGATAGGTGCTGGATGATCTCACAAAGAGCAAATAACGATCTCTTGGCATGTGACTGCAGAACCAAGGTCTCCTGAGAGGGGTTGGAGAGAGGATCACCCATAATGTGGGGGTGCTGGGACTTGGTGGGGGCAGGGTCTGAAGGTCCATCCTTGGAGAGGCCAGAAGCTAGAGCTGTGAGAGACGCCAAAGAGGTGAACACACTTCCCTCCATGACCACAATAGCCGAGTGTCAGTGCAGCCATGACGATGAGGTCGTGTCAGTTATCTTCCCATCACAATTGTGCCGAACTAGAAGTCACCAAGCAGGGAAGCCTGGGAGAGCTTCAATGTCAGAGACTTTAGCATCGATGACCTTGTGACACCAGGGGAGTGAGGAGATGATGCCGGGCATAGTTTACAACCAAAGTTAAGGACCTCTTATGTGCCCCAGATAGACATAACTTTCTGATGTCCCCACACTGAGGGTGGACCAGCCTCCTCCTGTCGCCAGCACAGGGACACAGCTGTGTCTGTGACAGAATATTCTGAAGGGAAACCTTCCCAGCTTCAGGCCAGGACTGAGGACCCCCTGGGTCTCGGGCACCCCCTGGTGGCTGCACCCATAGTGCTGAGTCCTGCCAGTTTTTGTCCCTGCAGTGGGTGGTTTCTGATCTGACACTGATCCCCTGTCCTGCCCCACCCCCTTCAGGGCATCCTCCTGATGTCCAGTGAACAGGAAGCCAGGGAGACCCCAGCAACCATCATTGGACTGTGTCTTTGTGGACCTTTGGGACTGAGAATGGTGACTGGGGTAAGATAACTGCCACGTGTGGCTTTCACGACGTTTTGTTCTCCCTGTTGAGCTCCCTTGTTAATAAAACCCTGTTTTTACACTGTAATTCGAGTGGCAACTGCTAGGCGCAGGTGAAACGGACCCTTGGGGCTTCGTGGGTTGGAGGGCTTTTGGACCTCCTTCCTTTTGAGACCTGATTTCACAGTGATGGTTCCTTTGCCCTCTGATCCTCAGAGGAAGGCACTTTGGCAAAGTCCAGTCCTTTCTCCGGCATCTTCTCTTTTCTTCTTTTCCCTCCAGTGTCCACGCTGCTCGCCTTCTCCAAGGCGCTTCAAACTTCTTCCACGATGGCTGATTGAGAAATCAGCTTTCCAAATCACTGGCCGTCTCTAGGAACCAGCTCTCCACATCACCTTGCTGCAATGCCATACTCTCCATGCTGGCCACACTTCTGCCAGCCACCATGGCTCCTTGTCCCCTCCAGCTCACTCTTCAGGGGGCCTCTGCCCAGCCTGGTCACTCGGGCTACTCTTTACCCGCCTGCCATTCTCTTCTCTCCTCTCCCAAAGGTTCTCTCTCTCTGTAGACGTTCTCTCTCCTCCCCCAATGGTCTCTGTCTCCTCCTAGTCTCTGCTCTTTGCCTTCCCACCCCCCTCTCTGCTTCTGGTCCCACTCCCTTTTTCCCTTATTTTTCCCCAACCCCCTTCTCTTCTTTTTCCAACTCCCACTGCTGGCAGTTTTAACTGCCACACCAAATGGGGCGGAGCTAACTGCCATCGGCCAATGGGGGAGGAGCAACTTAAGGGGGAGGGGCTAACTGCCACCAGCCAATGGGTGAGGAGCTCCTTTAAGGGGGAGGAGCTAACTGCCACTGCCCAATGGGAGAGGATTACCTTGTTAACTGTCACAACCTGGGGTGGGGAGTTAGGGGCAAACCCAGTTTCCTTCCCCCATCTTTGTTTTCAAACCAACATATCTATGTTGGTCCAAAATAATCCTGTACCTTCTTTAACTCCACATATAGCAACATTACTTTAAACGTTTCATTGCATCAATTCCATTGAGAGTATTTAGTATCCAAGTTTCAAGCATCCAACAATTAAACATATTAAACGCGTTCTTACATCAATTCCAGTTACAGCAGCTATCAAAGTATATATCCATTATACCCTACAATAAGGCAAAGCATCCAAATACAATGCCAGTAGGTTACAGCATTTTCAAAGTATCCAACAATTAGTAAGTACCCAAGTTTCAAGTATTCAACAATAGCAAGGATCCAAGTTTTCAAGTATCCAACGCATTCAAATACAATATCAGCAAGTTATGGCATTTTCAAGGTATCCAACAATTAATAAGTATCCAAGAGGGAAAATCCAAGCCATTTTGACCTTGTGGTACCCCCGAGGGTCCCCAAACTTATTCAGATGATCATAGCTGCATAAACAGTCAATCCATACTGAACAATCTATTCCTTTCTTTCTGAATTTCCAAACTCTTTCTACATTTGGCTTCTGGAGTACATACTGGATTTGCTCTGGCATTTTTATGACAGGCTTTTCAATTTTCTTTTCACCAACTGGTGTACATACTGACATAAGCAAGTGCTTTTCTATGAACACATAGTCAAAATGCACAAAGGGTTTTTCACTGCATAGACACAGAATCCAAAGCAATTGGAACATTGCAAAGTTCACCCATTTTAAATGCATGACTACAATAGAAAGTAATAGGAACATTACAAGGTTTGTCTGCTTCAAACCCATGACTACTTTTTACTAAACTGTCTTAAACTAACATCTTCCAACTGTTTTCTGCTTTAAGGTGACCTACGCAAGGTAAATTATCCTTGGGCTGGTGAACCATGGGTGATTTGTCCCACCAGATTCGCCAACGGAAATCAGGTCAAACGGAGTGGTCAGGGGCAAAAAGACCCTCCAACTGACAAACCCCTAGGTCCATTTCACTGCTGTCCTGTGGCCTTGGCAGCATGACAGGTGGGTCCAGAGTCTTATCTCCAAATTTAGAGCTGCGCTGCGAGGTGACCCATCCGCCTGAAACTGGGTGCCCAATCCCCCTCACATTGGGGCCATTAAGAAGATGATCCTCCCCCATTGGGTGGTGGCAGTTAACCCCTCCCCCCATTAGGTGTGGCAGTTGGAACAGGAAGTTGGAACAGGAAGTTGCAGAAGCAGGGGGGATAAAAAGAGACCTTTGGGGGGAGGAGAGAGAACTTTTAGGAGAGGAGAAACGAGAATGGCAGGTGGGTAAAGAGTACCCGAGTAACCAGGCTGGGCAGAAGCCCCCTGGAAGGGTGAGCTGGAGGGGACAAAGAGCCATGGTATCTGGCAGAGTGGCCAGTGTGGAGAGTGTGGCATTGTAGCAAGGTTATGTGGAGTGACAGCCAGCGATTTGGAAAGCTGACTTGTGCATCAGCAACTGTGGAAGAAGTTTGAAGAGCCTTGGAGAAGTCGAGCCGCGTGGACACTGGAGAGAAAAGAAGAAAAGAGAAGACGTCGGCGAGAGGACTGGACTTTGCGAAAGTGCCTTCCTCTGAGGTTCAGAGGGGCAAAGGAACCATCATTGGACTGTGCCTTGGGGACCTTTGGGACTGAGAATGGTGACTGGGATCAGATTGAAATCGGGTCAAAAGGAGGGCAAAAGCCTCTGAATTGCAAACCCCCAAGTGTCCATTTCACCCGCACTTAGCAGTTGCCACTCAAATTGCAGTTTAACAAGGGATTTTATTATCAAGTGCCACGGACCAGCCAGGCGAGAGTGCAGGCCGCGGGGAACCAGGGCTCAGCTGGGGCAGGAAAGACACAGGGCTGGCGATTGGTGAACACACACACACACTCAGTGAGTAGTGAATCTGCTGCTTTATTTGAGATTTCAGTCAGCATATATAGTGTTCAAAAGAATTACTTCAACATTCCATGAGTACATGAAGTCAATATCTCAGAAAACAGGTTATCATTAGATATTACAAAACATTCCCAAGCAATCGTCTTTTTAGAAATCATGACAGCTAAACTGATTAATGATCACCATGATTGTTTCCTGTGTTTCCTGTCTGCAAAGTTATCTAGTTCATTGGGTTTCACTGCCTAAGGTGCATTGCTAACACTTTTGTAATTCCTTTACCAAAAGTTCTTCTACAGTTGATATGAATTTTTCCCTCAGTTTTAATGAAACGATCTGACAGCAGGTCCCCTGAATTGTTTTAATAACCATGCAGCACATGACTTCAGCAACTCCAATACCTGGGATCTGGGGAGCTACGCCTCAAGGGTCCCCTGATATGCAGGTCAGCTCCCAATACGTCCCTCCTGCGGGGGGCAGAGAGCTAGCCTGTGAAAGCTCCATTTCATAGAACCCCCATTTCCAGGTCAGCTCCCGCAATCAAGGAAAGTTAACCAGGAAAACTATTAACAAAGAAGTAAACCAAGAAATGAAAAGATTCTTTTAAGGCCTCAAATGGCCAGTTATCTTACTCCAGTCACCCTTTGGCCCAAAGTCCTAGACACAGTCCAAGATGCCCTCTGCCCCCAAACCTCAGAGGTTGGCAATCGAGGGTCTCTTCAGGTTGCTCCTTGGCTCAGCACTTCTTCTGGGTCGCTTTTTCTCCACCTTCACATGGCGGCTTCTCCCTTCAGGGCCTGATGCTGAAAGGCCCCAAAGGCTCTGGCCCTGAGTCCTCCTCCAGGTGCCAAAATCCTCCGCTCTGAGATTAACTTGGTCTCCAACTCCGCTCCTCGATCCTCCTGCAAAATTCTCCCCTAACTGCTTCCTCTCCTCATTTTTAAACTGCCACTACTCAAGGGTCTAACTGCTGCAAGCCCAAGGGGGCGGAAGCAAGGGGCGGGGCCAACTGCCACAACCCAAGGATGGGGTGGGGCACCCAGTTTCAATCTTGCCTTTTACATGGACTTTTATGGGATCTGACCAGCTCCGCTCTAGCCGTGGCCACTGCCCTGGGGAGCCCTCGGGACAAGGGGACTGAATGACAGCAGGCAGAGCCTTCATGTCCCTGGGAGAAACTTGCCCAGGAAGGCCCTAACTCCGCTCACAGTCCTCAGAGACTTGTGTCATGCTCAGACTGGAGGACAGCGTGGAGAGCTGCTTATGGCCCAGTCACAAACATCTGTCTCCAGACCGCTGGCCTTCCCATGTGGGCAGCAGTGCGGAGGCCAGCATGGCCTGGAGAGATGAGCAGGGCCGGGTTCGCCTCCCTGGGTGGAGGTGTCATTCCCATCGGGTCAGGGAGGCGCCGTTGCTGTTGCTCGTAGGTTCTGTTTCCTTCTGAGCTGATCAGGATCCCTGATCACCGTGTGGAGCTTGTTTTCCCAGATGTCTAACCCCCACTGGTGCGGTCGCTGTGATTCTGTCCTTGTAGAAAACACCATTCGGGAGTTTCAGCATCAGAACCACGACTCAGAAGACACCTTCACTCCTCACTGTCCCCGCTCAGCTCTGCTCACACCTCAGGGTCTCTCCTGCTCCACAAATCACCTCAAGAGTCAATCAGGAAACCCCAGCCTCCAGGTGTTTCCTGAGCCCCTGGTGTCCTGAGGAGCAACTGTGTCCCAGCGCCCCCTGCTGGTTCTTGGCATCCCCAGCCCAGCCCTGTCCCTGCAGGGTTTGTGTCTGGGCTCAAACTCACCCTCCTCACTGTGTGTGTCTCGCAGAGTAATACACAGCCGTGTCCTCGGCTCTCAGGCTGCTCATCTGCAGATACACTGTGCTCTTGGCGTTGTCTCTGGAGATGGTGAATCGGCCCTTCACAGAGTCTACATAGATTGTGCTACCATAATCAGTAATGCATGCAATCCATTCTAGCCCCTTCCCTGGAGCCTGGCGGACCCAGCCCATCCAGTAGCTGCTGATGGTGAATCCAGAGGCTGCACAGGAGAGTCTCAGAGACCCCCCAGGCTGGACCGAGTCTCCCCCAGACTCCACTAGCTGCTCCGCACACTGGACACCTGCAAACACAGACTCAGCCCGTCAGGACCCTGGCTTACATCCACGGATTCTCCGCCTCTTGTCCTCTTCCTCCCCAGGGTCTCCTATTCCCCAGGAATTACCTCCCAGAAGAGCCACGAGGAGCAGCCAGATTAGCCCAGGCTCCATGGCGAGTGTCCGTGTTCAGTGCTAACCTCGAGTGGACACCTGGGTGCAGGCTGGACTCTCGTACAGAGCTGCAGGGTCAGGCTGGCTGGTTTTCATGAGCAGGGGACTGGTCCTATTTGCATGTCTCCTGCTATATAGTTGCTTCGGGCTGGTGTCTGTGGAGAGAGGAGCCCGGTGAGGGTCCTTACTTGTTCTTTGGGTATAATAACATTGTGAGTGGGCATTGTAACTTGCTGATTGAGCTGGGCAGATGCTGCACTGAGCATATTGATGCATTGTCACACACTCTTCACGTCAACAGCTGCACTCCTAGGTCATCTTCTTGCATGAAATTTGTATATAATTTCAGTCACAAGCCTTTGATAAGTACTCTCTGCAGTTATTTATCCCATTTGGTATAATTTTTTTTCTTTTTTTACTGAAAGCATTTTTACTGTTGTAGAATTTTTTTAGTTTATGTCTTATTTATCTATATTTATTGTGTGGCTGTTCTCTTGGTAACCACTTCACGGAGATATCAGGTGTTCCATCGCTGTGTGCCATTTTCAAACCAGAAAAGTCATTGCAAATGAGATAAGGAAAGCCTCTCTGGTTAACCAGTTCCCAGAAAACTAGGGACTGATTTACTGCAATGACCATCTGAGACTACACTGGCGCCGCTGGCTTCACTAATCAGAGATAGCAACTACCTGCCTACACTCCTCCTTCCCCATTACTCTTAGACTTTAGAATGTTAATTGTCTCTCAGGTTTGTTTGTCTTCTTTAAAATTCAACAGACTTTCACCCTGTTTCTCTATAAATACCCCTTTCTTTTGTTAATAAAGTTGTCTCATGGTTCTTCATACTTCCATCTGACCTCTGGCTGTGGCTGGGCAAATCTCTTCTCCTGAATTCATTCTCATACCTTACATCGCCAACATTCCATATCCTAAAATGTGGAACATTAATTTTCCTACACTGACTGACGTCCTGTTCACACAGGTATTTTTGGAAAACTCCCACATGTCCAAGCACACAGAAATTCCAACACATGAGACATATTTCACAATGGTATATACTCATGAAATAGAATGGGTTCCCGATCTTTGTAAAAACACTGATGTACTGGAGATGTGGTAATTAAATCAGGAAGAGCCTGAGAGATACTAGACGGTCTCATGTATTTGTGGAAGGTAAAGAAACACAGCAGAGCGTTAGACAAAGCCAAGACAACATAAAGGCCTGGCATCTGACTGCAGAACTGAGGTTACCACAGGGGGCGGGGGGGATCCCAGAGGATGGTGGGTTGATGCAGCTTTGTAGGGGGCGGTGGGTGAGAGGACACATCTGCCCTATTTTGATTCTCTAACTTGTAGAGCAGACAGAGAGATGCAAACTTGGTTTCTTCCCTAAAGATCATAAAGCAAACCTGTAAATATAGTCAGAATGATTGAATTATCTGTTATCACTCTGATCACAGTGCACCTACTGGAAAGTCTCCAAATGGGAAGACTGAAGTCACGGTAAAATCCGGAGACTGTACACAGCTCTTCTGGAGACTGTACATAGCTCTTCTGACCAGCGATGGAGTTTGTGGGAGAAGAAATTAGAAACATTTTCATACCCAGATGTGCCAAAAATGGAGCCCTGACCGATAGCAGTCTGAACACATCAACAGCAGAGTAAACCGATAGCAATACAGGGCACATCATGAAGCCCAGCTAGCTGAAGACATGTAACATTAGACCTGAGCAAGTGTACAAGGAGAACGAATGTCATCAAAGACAGTGGGTGGAGGAAACAATAAAACTCTGAGTAGAAATAAATGAAACACAGAAGGAAAAAGCTGCAGAAATGACCAAACCAAGGTAAGCGCAAGAGAAAATATATAAGTTCTCAGGTGACATGGTGGTGGGAGAAGCTCAGGGTAAACAATGGTAAACAATGATGTAAATATATATATGTATATACACACATAAATATATGTATATACACAGGTAATCAATGAAAGGAAATAAAATTAATATCAGAATTTTTAAAAAATGAACAATGTTAAGAAAAGTTGGTAGCTGAAAGCTAAACTTGCCTATAGAAAAATGGGAGGAAACTGATAAAGAGATTCTGAAGTGAGTGGGAAGATGTCACAGAAGGACCCAGAAGGTCACAGTGTGTGTTGTGAGTGTGCTTAGATGGAGGGACTGTGAAATCTCGAGGAAATGCAGAAGACGCTAGGTACACAGAAGCTCCAAGCCCTCCGGAGGAAGCAAAACAGTGACAATGCAGACAGCTGAGGGTAGGCAGCCTCTGCGGGGGGCTGGCCACTGGCGGGGGCTCCCTCCGTGGTCCTCCACTGCCATCAGATTTCCCTGGCATCAGCAGCCAGGCCATCTAGCTGCAGACACCCGGAT
Source organism: Uropsilus gracilis (assembly GCA_004024945.1). NCBI lineage: Eukaryota > Metazoa > Chordata > Mammalia > Eulipotyphla > Talpidae > Uropsilus > Uropsilus gracilis. The sequence goes on along the minus strand of PVHY01028990.1, from coordinate 4,027 downwards.
GATGAGAGGGTCTTGCCAAGGCCCTGGACACAGGCCCCGCCTGGTGAGGACCCGGACAGAGCGCATTTGGACCTACAAGAGACACAGAGCGAGATGACCCTGGGGTGGCGACCAGACACAGAGCCCCACCTGCAAGGTCTGGGGCCGGGCACTAGAGCCCTGGGTCAGAGACCTGTGCTTCTTGGGTGAGGCTCCCTCCTTCCTTCTGCCTGGGGGAGGAGAGCCTCAGAGAAGTGGATGCACCCCTAGGGAGAGCTGCAAACCCCCAGAGAGGAGAGGAGCTGGATTCACCAGCTGCTGGAGCCTGTCCCTGCCAGGGACCTTCCCCACTGCCAGCGGTCAGCAGTGGGGCTCCCAAAGCCAGATGCCAGAAACTTGAGGCTCAGATGCAGCGTCAGGTGACAGACATGGGAATGGAGGAGACAGCCAGAGTGACTGAGGAGGCAGGGACCCAGTGATCACACACTGGTCTGGAGAAAAGGGGACAGTGTTCTCCACCTCAAAAGTGCCAGAATCAAGAAACCAGGCGATCCACCTGCACACCTGCCCTGCAGGCAGTTCCTGAGGTACTCAGCCAGGCCGCCTGCCTCACGGTTACTCCCTGAGATGGGGGCAGCCTGACCTGCATTGTCCCAGGACTGCAGACCTCATGCAGGGAGGACATTGCTCAGAAGAGAAAAAGAAGAGACCAGTGGCCAAGCGTTGACTGAAAACTTGCACTGTTGGGGGGAGTTGGAGCTACCGAGAGGGAAAGTGAGTGGGGAGTGGGGTGGTGGTGTAGGGGTGCTTTACTGAGGGGAGCCCCACGCCCAAGGGGAGAAGGGGAGCAATAACTACACAAGCATGACTGATGTTGTTGAAAATGAAAAAAGCTGAAAGTATGAAAAGTCTCCTAAACACAGACGCACAGGGCCTGCTGGTCTTCAACGTCATGGGATCAAAGTTCAAAGGGTCCCTGACACCATCCTTCTCTGTGGTTTCCAGAGACCGAAGGAGGCAGTGAGCTGCCCAGCGTATTGTGGGAGGAATCGTGATGTGACATGAGAACAGACAAGGGCATCACACACCAAAGAGGAGACTACAGACCAATATCCTGGTAAGTATGGATACAACAGTCTTGAATAGAATCTTCACCAGAATCTTCATAAATTAAGTTAAAAACACGCTGAGAGGAGCACACAGCAGGACCACCTGTGCTTATCCAGAGAAACAGAATGGATGGACACAGATGAGTCATCCATGGAACCAGCATTTCAACAGGGAAAGACAGACTCACAGAATCAGACCCACAGATGCAGGGAAGGCAGCTGACAACATTCACGCCCACTCATGATAAAAACTCTCAGTGAGATGAGGCGAAAGTGACATACCTCAGCATCATTCAGACCACATGCACACACCCAACGGAGCTTCCCACTCCATGGGAGAGACTGAAGGTCCTCCTCCAGGTCAGGACCTGACAAGGATGCCACCTGCTCCATCCTGCTCAGCCTCAGGCTAGGAGAGGAGATGCCAGAGGAACCCAGGTTTGAGAGCAACAGTGCAGCTCTCACTCCTTGCAGAAGCCACGATAATAGACACAGAGAAGCCTAAAGACTCAACTTTCACTACTGGAACCGGAAATCAGTCTAGTCCAGTGCAGGCTCCAAACCCTCCGTGTGTCTTGGGTGCTGAGGGGGCTGTTCAGGTGTTTGGCTCAGTTTTATTGGGTGATTGTTTCCTTGTTGCTGAGTTCTCACAGTTGGTGTTTATTTGTTAATAGACTTTTCTCACAAGAATCACATTTGATTATGGTCTCTGAGAATTGCAGTTTTGTTTTCTAGTATTTACTTTTCCCAGAGTTACTGTTTTCTTTAGTGAATCCAGAAAACAGTGATTTCTTGACTTGTGCATATTTTGCTGCTCCACATCAAGGTCATGTCCATGCTCAGGGAAACGGAAGCTTTCGCCTCTGCTAATGCTCAGTGTTTCCCACGTTTGCACTTTATATGTACGTCTATGTTGGTTTTGATACGATGGTGGACAGTTGTCATCTGCCCGGGTTAACTATCTTTGCATGTGCAGAGCAAAGAGAATGAGCTTTAAAGCACTTTGTCTGCATCTGCTGAATAAGAAGCTGGATGTTTTATTAGCCATTTGTCCAATTGCTAATCCTACAGGGAAGGACTCACATAGTAACAGCATTATTTTTCCCATACTTGAGAAGGGGGTACCCTTATACATATATGTTTATTTTCACTTTTGTCACTTTCAGAATTTACGGACATCCTTGATGTAGGTCTCATACAATGTTGTCAGATTTATACAAACGTATTTGGTACTGAGTTTGTTAATGTAAGCAGTATAATTTAATGATAACTTCAGATTAAGTTATATGTTGAATATACACAAGAGGGAATTGACTCTTAAACATTTACCTTATAAATTAGCCTGAAACCTGATCTCGCTCCTGTGCTTATTACCAGAAGTCTTTAGTTGCTCTTCTTGCATGTTCTAAGCCAAAGTTCCTGTGACCTGTGAAGGAACACAAATTTATTTCTGTGCCCCGATCTGCGTGCTTTTTCCTTTACTTATTTGTTGGCTTAGCTCTGCTGTTAGACCACGTGAAAGAGAAAGTGACAGGGACCAAACTCATGCTGCCCTTGGTGGAGGTTTCTAGTCTGTTGGGTTTCAGTGAGGTTCACATTGTGGATGTTTTGTGGCTTTTCTTTACCAGGGTGAGGAGCCCTGTGTTTTCTTAGCTTACTGGGAGTAATGTCATCATGAGTGGGTGTTAGAATCTAGGTACTATTTTTCTGCATCAGCTAGAATAGTCACTATAATTATTTTAAACAGTTTTTGTGGAAAACGAGGATTCAGTGTGTTATTCATCTCTGACCCCTCTCGGCTCTGCTCACACCTCAGGGTCTGTCCTGCTCCACAAATCACCTCAAATATTAGTCAGGAAACCCCAGCCTCCAAGTGTTTCCTGAGTCCCTGGTGTCCTGAGGAGCAACTGTGTCTCAGCGTCCCCTGCTGGTCCTGGGCTTCCCCAGTCCAGCCCTGTCCCTGCAGGGTTTGTGTCTGGGCTCACACTCACTCCTCTCACTGTGTATCTCTTTTGCACAATAATACACGGCTGTGTCTTCAGTGCTCAGGCTGCTCATCTGCAGATACACTGAGCTCTTGGTGTTGTCTGCAGAGATGGTGAATTGGCCCTTCACAGAGTCCTCATAACTTGTGCTGCCATATTCAGGATCAATATCTACAACCCACTGAAGCCCCTTCCCTGGAGCCTGGCAGACCCAGTTCATGTAGTAGTCATTGATGTCGAATCCAGAGGCTGCACAGGAGAGTCTCAGAGACACCCCAGGCTGCACCAAGTTTCCTCCAGACTCCACCAACTGCTCCTCACACTGGACACCTGAAAACACAGACACAGCCTGTCAGGACCCTGGCTCCTGTCCAGGGATTCTCTCCCTCCTGTTCCCTCCCCTCCTTGGGGTCTCATGTTCCCCAGTAATTATCTCCCAGAAGAGTCACGAGGAGCAGCCAGCTCAACCCAGGCTCCATGGCAAGTGTTTGCAATCAGTGTTGACCCTGAGTGGACACCTGGATATGGGCTGGGTTCCTGAGCAGAGCTGCAGTGTCGGGTTGGCTGGTTTTGATGAGCAGGGGGGCGGTTCTATTTGCATATCTCCTGCTATATAGCAGCACTGGGCTGGTGTCTTTGGACAGAGTGTGGAACTTGGAAGCAGATAGAGAGATGGAACTTCAGAGAAGAGGAAACCTTCCATCTAGCCCCCTCTGATACACTAGAGGGTGAGTGATAACACATCTCTCACCGGTAACCCAGCTTTCTAACCTCTATGGAATGTCCCAAGAGCTCTATGACCTATTAGTAATGGCTGCTAGCAATGTCCTTCAAAGGTAAATTCTCCTGTTACTGTGCATCCCCACATCCTGCCTGCTGCATGTCAGGTACGATTTGCTACTTCCTCATCACATCATTGTAATGTTTCCTTGCTGGAGTTTATAAGGGTCATCA
>PVHY01028989.1:0-14710 GCA_004024945.1 Uropsilus gracilis | reverse complement strand
TTTTGTTTTGTTTTGTTTTTGAGACTAGGTGTTGCTATTTTTGCCTGTGGAACCGCAGGCTCTCGTTGCCCGGGGTACCACGGACTCAAGCCATCCCCAGCCTCAGCTTCCCAGGTAGCTGGGATTACAGGCGTGTGCCACCACGCCCAGCTGTTTTTTTTTGGAACCAGGTCTCACTACGGGCCCCAGGCGGTACTCGAACCGCGATCCCTGGCCCCGGCCGCTTCATAGGCTGAAGCTTACAAGCACGAGCCACCGTGCCCGGCTATCTTAAGTTTCTTATTGGCAAATATATTTAGTGTAGAGTGGATGGTATCTGAACTTTTAAATCTTGCCTTTCATTAAAAGAATTTCAGAAGCTCAAGAATTTCAGACTATTCACTGTTTTACATATTAAGTTTCTTTTTTTTTTTTCTTTTTAACCATTGGAACCCAATTTCTAAATGGAGATTTCCAACTCTAGATGAGCATCAGAATCACCAGTAACTTTAAAAAAAAATCAAATTTCTGGGGCCCAACCCAGACCTACTAAATTTTATCTGAGTAGGGCTCAAGTTTTAATCCAACCTGCTCAACTTACAGGTGAGAACAAAAAGACACACAAGACAGAGCTGAGATTAGAGCATTGGCTTTTTCATTTCTATTTGTGATCTTGTTACCATGTTCCTCTGCTGCCTATCAGAGCATCTTCCTTTCTCAAGTTCACAGCCATTCCAACCATGTGATGTAGTTAAACAGAGGTTTGGCCTATAATGTAGATCCTGATCTTTGAATTTTGCCTCTCCATAATAAAAAAGAGAATTTGATGTACAATTGAAGGTTTATATGTCTCCTACCTGTATTTTTTGGTCTTAATGGTCATTCCTTAACTACATAAATTGTTTGAATTGAGATATAATTCATATACCATGGAATTCAACATCTTAAAATGGTTCAGTAGTTTCTAGTGTATTTATAAGATCATGTAATCATCATCATCTAATTTGAGAAAATTTCACCCATTAGCAGTCATTCCCCGTTTCCCCCTCCTCTCTATTCCCTAGCAACCACTAATCTTTTCTGCATTCTGTCTCTCTAGATTTGCCTATCCCAGACTTTATATATAAATGGAATCATACAATATGTCTGGCTTCTTTTACTTAGCGTAATGTTTTCAAGTTTCATCCACATTGCAGCATGTTTTAGTATTTTATTCCTTTTGTGGCAGAATAATATTCCATTATATAGCTATGCTACACTTTGTTTATCCATTCTTCTATGAATATTTGGGTTGTTTTCACTTTTTGGTTATGAATAATACTGTTAAGAACATTCATGCATACACTTTTGTGTGAACCCATGTTTTAAAATTCTCTTGAATATATGCCAGAAAGTGGAAATACTGGTGTTATCGTAGCTCCATGTTTTGCGTTTTTGAGAAACTACCAATTGGTTTTTCATAATCATATATTTATATGAATAAATCATATATTTATATGAATCACACATTAATGAAAAACATACATATGCATAACAATCACATATATATATAAATTGAGAGCCACTTATCCACAAAAAGGAAAAATATCAGAAATCATGTCACCCAGAAATAATGCAATCTAGAGTTGAATTGATTACTCACATTTACCACTTATCCATCGTGAAGTCCCATCAAAATGATAACAAAAGATTTCCTTTTAAGATATAAACCTGATGGACAAAGAAGACAGAAAAGAGAAAACAATAACAAATAGTTTGAAGTTGAAAAGCAAATGGACAATGATAACTGATTTACATCAAAACAAATCTTCCATGGAGAATCAGAAAAACAGTATTAATATATTTTGGAGGAAACTTGTTAAAAATTTATTATAAAATTTTTTTAAATTTGAAGAAAGAATACTGAAGCCCCTAATTCTGTACCTAACCAAACTATGAGGGAGCAATGTCAGAAAGAGAAAAGATGGACTTGGGAACAAGGAAGAGAAGTAAACTTGCCATGGAAGCTGCAAATCCATGTCCAAGCAAAGAACTGAACTGCTCTGTCACCTGAGATGGGTGAGGGACAGAATTTGTAAAAAGTACCTGGAAAACGAGACAAGTAAAAACTCGAGACAATTAACTCTAGGGCAGGATAACTCCAAGAAAGAAAATGAAATCATAGTGTATCACATATTTTAACTATAAATAATATTTATATCATCATCACAGCAAATTCTGCTCTGGACAAAAATTAATATACAAACTTTTTTAGGGTGGATAGGGGAAGGGACAAGTTTGTATGGAGACAGAGGCTTAAGGATTCAATCTTCATGTACTGTGTTGGGAAATCACATGTGAAAGTGAAAACAACTTGGATCCAAGCGATCTCCAGGAGAAGAAAGAATAATGGTCGTGCCAAACAGGGGTGCACCAGGTGCAGCCTATTCGTTGCACCAGTTATGCTCCATGTGAGTCCAAGATCTGAACTATTATGAAGTGGGTCTTGGAAACACAGTGAAGGGGGCTGTCTTCAGCGACACAGCCCAGCCAGCATCTCTCAAGCAAGTCGTGCCATTCATAGCAAGATGGGGAGGAGGAGTTCTCCTGGAGCCCTGGAGAACTGAACACCCCCAACCTGGCTTAGGCCTGTGGGTGCTGCCCACATCTTCTGGAAAACCCAGGTAAAAGAGCTCAGTCCTTAACGACTGAAGAAAAATTGTCCTCTGGGGAAAAGTATCACAGAAAGCATACTTGATAAAAACCTAAAAACAAAATCAAAAAATAGCTGCACAAGCATGTTATTTAGCAACAGGGAGGTGCACACCAGAAGAAACGGCTGAAAGACTTGAAAATGTGGACGCTGAGAATTGGGTGAGAGTGTAATGAGGTGGTTTTTTGCTTTTCTTCAGGATTAATATTTGACCTTTTAAATGACATGGCTTGATAAAAATAAAAACAAAAGACCTGGGGTGGGAGCAATACCATGGAAGAGAGATTTAGGTGGAGTAATGGAACACTGTGTTCCTTTGCATTTTAAATTAGGGGCTGGGCAGAGCAAACTCTTTAATATGTGCAATGAATAAAAAAAGATATACTTGGGATTTATATGGGACCAATTATAGAGCAAGATGTGGATAGATGACAGCGATTGTGTGGTGGAAAAATGAAGGAATGAAGGGGAGGGAGAGAGAGAAACAAATGCTTAGATACAGAAAGACATACCGGAAGACATGTGGACAAAGTGAGAAATGTAGAGGAGACATCCTCGCCATGCTACCAGAGTCCACACCGGTGCGTGCTCATACAGCCAAATAAGGACAGGGTATCAGTCTTCATAGGTGCATCCTGAACTCTGTCAAGGGCCACAGAATGAGATTATTACCATCAAGCATCCTTCCCAACACTGCTGCTGTGGAATTAATCTCCTCGACTTTCTAGATTCAGCTGAAATCGGCCCTATTTTTGGTAAACTTTCAGGTTATACCAATTTGTATTCACTGCTCTTTTTTTTTTTTTTTTTTTAAGAGACTAGGTCTCACTATGTTGCTTGGGGTAGTCTCAAACCTGCAGACTCGAGCAATCCCTGGACTCAGCCTCCCAGTACTGGGATTACAGGTACGCACCACCGCACCCAGCCTTGAATTCATTGTTCTTTTCCTCAAATTCTGGAAAAATAATATGCATCTTAACCACTCACTTGGGAAAAAAGAATTTACAGATGGTCCTGTGACATTCTTACACAGCCACATTAGGCTGTTCTGTTTCTCTCTTGAATTACTCTTTAGCTTTGCCACATATTGCCATTCAACTAGATTATAAGTGCATTGGGGATAGGAATCAAGCCTTATTCACTAAGAATCTTCCACAGGCTTAGGTCCAGGGAACCACTGCTTTTGAATTCCTTCTCTGCCAATTGCTTGCTCTGTGACTTTGGGCAGGGTACTTACTATCTCTATTGTTCCAGATACTGATTAGCATATCACCTGGGTAGTAGGGTCTGTAGCATCAGGGTCAGAGATCCAGGCCCCTGGGCTCAGTCAGGGAGCCAAGCATCCCTCAGGCAACTTTAGGGCTCATCCCACTCACCCTTCTGGGAGGGACAGCTGCTATTGGCCTCCTGGGCAGGGTACCAGTGCTGCCAGACCTTATCCATCATCTCTCAGCTCTGAATTAGGCAGTTCTATGTTGCTTGCTCATCTGCCCCTCTGGGAGCAGTGGTCATTCTCTCTGCTGTTCTTTTGTACCCTCCCCACCCTACACATTGAAGCCCAAATGAGCTCCCCCTCCAAGATGTAAAGAGTGATGGTCTGTTGGTGCAGAAGGGCAAGGTGCCTTCTCCCAAAGAGACTCCTCCTCCTTCAGAATGGCAAAGGAAGAAAAATCCTCCAATCATGTAGGAATGGTAAGCTGCAGGCAGGTCTCTTTCAGAACAACAGTGTTAGACAGCAGGGCTGGGTGGGCAGTTCCCTACCTCTCTCCTTGGGAGGAGGTGATAATCTCCACCCCCATACCAAGAGAGTATTCTGTATTCTGGAAATGAACTGTGCCTTCTCCGGTCTGTTTTGTTGGCAGGGGCCCTTCCCATCCCCTGAATGAGTGTGTCTCTGTAAGCAGTTCTATTCACACTTTCTTCATCCTCTTACTTAGGACTAGGAAAAAAGGAAAACTAAAGAGATGGGGGGAATTTTCCCCCATGAACTTATTTATTCACCCAGCTCAGCCTCAAAAGTGGGAGGGAACTTTTTAGATTTTCATATCTCTAGGTAGATCAACTGTGACAGTTTTATGATCCAAATGCAAAGAAACACTTTATGTTCCTAAAAGAACAAAGTGACTACAGATCTGAATGGGAAAGGAAATAAATAATACGTACATTAAAATTTTTCCCTCTGATCTCTAACTTTTACAGATTTTTCCCTCATTATTCTGAAATTTCTGGAATGTGTACATTGCACGGTCCCACCCATCCTGGGCCGTAAGGCAGGAATGGGAAACACAGTCAGCATAAGGTCACCACTTGGTTAGTGGAAATTTTTTTTAATGGTAGTGACACCGTATCTGGTGCTTCTACCCAGTGATTTCTGTTTTCCAGCCATTTTTGGTGGCAAAATATTACTCTGGTGTAGTGGCAGAAGCCAGCGGGGGACCTGGATTAATTCCCAACCAACAAACTCCTCAATCTGTCATGGGGGCAGTTTGGAGCTAACTCTCAGAATGGGCCAGCAACTCTGAAGGTGCACACCTTGAGGGACCGCTGGGCTTCAACAGCAAGTACCCAGAAGCTTGAAATGCTTGGTATCTGCAACTGTAGAGGCCTATCAAGAAAGCTACAGGCACATGCTGGGCACGGTGGCTCGTGCCTGTAAGCTTCAGCCTATGAAGCGGCCAGGGCTAGGGATCACGGTTTGAGTCCCGCCTGGGGCCCGTAGCGAGACCTAGTTCCAGAAAAATAGCTGGATGTGGTGGCGTGCGCCTGTAATCCCAGCTACCTGGGAAGCTGAGGCTGGGGATTGCTTGAGTCCGTGGTACCCTGGGCAACAAGAGCCTGCGGTTCCACGGGCAAAAATAGCGAGACCTAGTCTCAAAAAAAAAAGCTACAGGCACAGGCAGGGGAGATGACTTTCTGGGACAATAGGTCCAGGCTATTCTACAACTCAAAGTTAGGGGAATAAAAGAAAAAAAGATTGAAATTCAATTCTATTCTAATTCAAAGTAGAAGAGACAGATATACAGCCAGATGCATGATTCTCTGCATGATTCTGCATAGAATCTTAGTCTGAAATTCATATACTTAAGTCTTAACCACCAATGTGATGTATTTGGAAGTGGGACCTTTAGGAAGTGAGTAGGGTTAGATGAAATCATTGGGGTCCCCATCTTGGAATTAGTGTCATCTTAAAAAGAGGAAGAAAGACCAGAGCTTTCTTTCTCTGCTATTCCAGGGTAAAGCCTGGCAGCCATCTGCAAAACAGGAAGGGACTTCTCCCTAGGAACCCAAATCAGTCAACATCTTGAACTTTCCAGCCTCTAGGAAGAACTGTGGAAAGTAAGCATCTATTGTTTAAGCCATTCAGTCTATGGCATTGTTTTATGGCAGCCAGAGCTACCTGAAACACCAGGACATGTTAGGGACACAATAAGGGAAATGCATATCTGGCCTGGGCATTCCATAAGATGCAAATCTATTGATTATGGGAAGGTGGAGACCATTAACCAGTAAAAGAGTTTTCAAAACAGTGTGTGCTGTTTTGATCTTGTTTCATTAAAAAGCATAAATATGCATAGCAAAAGTCCTGTAATGGTAGTCAAGTGAGATTAGTTGGTGGTGGAATATGGTGTTTTAGTTTATTTTTGCTTTTCAGTATTTGTTAGCTTTCGCCAATGGATATATACTGCTTTGTAAGAAGAAAAGTTAATTTTTTAATTGGAGAGAGGGTTTGTGCTGGAGAGGCTCCTAGAGCATTTGGTCCCCATGCTCACTTTTATCAAAGGAGGACAATATTTGACTCATCATGGACTTAAAACACTTTTTATTTTGGAAAATTTCAAAAAGACCCAACTGCAGCCAAAACATTAAGTTTCTACAATTATCAACTCATGGCCGTTTTTGTTTCACTTCTCCCTTTGCATTTTATTTTGAAGCAAATCCCAGACCTCATATACTCTATCCCATTAATATTTTATTCTTATCTCTTTAAGGAATCTTAAAATACATAACCATGATACACTATTATGCCTAAAAAATTAATAATCATTCTCTAATGCCATCAAATATCCAGTCAGTGTTCATATTCCCACTTGTTTCCTAAATGTAAAATTAAGGTTTGTTTTTTTTTTTTTAAGTTTGTTTGGTTGAATAAGGTTCCAAATAAAGCTCACATGTGGCAAAGGACAATATATCTTTTTCAGTTTCTTTCAAGCTACAGGTTCTGTTGCCTTCTTTTTTACTTCCCCGGTCATATATTTACTGAATAACCCAAATTGTTTGCATTGCAACATTTCCCATAATCTTGATTTTACCGATGGCATCCCAAGGGTATTCAATGTTATCCTTTCAACCTAGGGACTTTTTGTAAATGGTAGTGATGTCTAGAGGCTTGATCATATTCATAGATTTGATTTTGGGTGGGGAGGCAGGAACAGTTCCAACGCTGTGGTACATTCTTTCAACAGGAAGTACACAATGCTCAGTTGTCTCTTGTGATATGATATGTGATGTTGAAACTCAATAGTTGGATCCATTACTTCAAGGATATATTCCAAATCTAAAATTCTGTCTTCACTCTTACTAGCCAGAATAGTTCTATAAAAAGCCTTTCTTTATTTTTTTTAATTTATTTATTTATTTATTTTTTTGAGACTAGGTCTCGCTATTTTTGCCTGCGGAACCGCAGGCTCTCGTTGCCCGGGGTACCACGGACTCAAGCCATCCCCAGCCTCAGCTTCCCAGGTAGCTGGGATTACAGGCGTGCGCCACCACGTCCAGCTGTTTTTTTGGAACCAGGTCTCACTACGGGCCCCAGGTGGGACTCGAACCGCGCGCGATCCCTGGCCCCGGCCGCTTCATAGGCTGAAGCTTACAAGCACGAGCCACCGTGCCCGGCCAGACTTTCTTTATTGACAATTTGATCAAGAAAAAAAAAAGGATGCTTGATTCTTTTCCTTTATTTACCAGTTTCCCAGAATTGAATTCTTTAACATCTCCAAAGATGATAATTATTTATTTTTGTCATCAGGAACTCCCGAGCTTAACTATATTTGTTTTCAACCCATTGCAACTTTCACCTTTTTTTTTTAATTTTAATTCATTAATTTTTTTTTTTTTTTTTTTTAATTTCCCCCTTCTTGATGCTCAAGTCATCTCATCCTGTGGGCGTTGAGGAGGGCCTCTTGCTCCTGAATCTTGTTGCTATCACCCTAGTTATTGTTGATAAAAATCTTTCTTTAGAAATATGATCTCTATAGGCAAAATAGGTCATGAACAATAAGACAGAATATTATTTCTGAGGCCTTTTCTTTTCTCTCCCCTTTGGTTCAAATATACTCCCACTCAATTACTGTCTCCCTCTTATCTTGAATGTTCCAGGGCCTCTACCTCTGGTTGTGCTACCCCTGAATTCTCTGCAGGGGTTTCAAAATATAGAAAGTCAATGTTAGAAGCACGCTGGATTCTGAGGGACCAATAGTCCCAGCTGTTTCACCATCTTGGGAAGACAGGCCCAGGGTCAGACTTACTTCCTAGAAGGTGCTCTGCCTTCCATTCTTCATGCAAGGGTTGTAGTTCCAGGACAGTACAAGTTCTCTAAGCTTCGAACTCTTTACAGATCTCTGATTTTGACCAACAGAAGAGATATGTGGCCCTGGTCATCTGGTCATAACAGCTGCCAACACCTGCCTTTGGATGAAGGTTGCCTGCTGTGAGTGCGTCTGCCTCTGTCACCCTCTATCAGGGTTCTAGTCTTTTTCTCATCACTATAGTTCCCTCTCTCTTGAACCTCAGTAGAGCTATGTACTGTCTCACTCAATCTCCTCCCTCAAGCTTCTAGTTAACCCTCATTTTATAGACAAGGAAAGTGCAGAACTTGGTTTCACATGCTTGTCTGGAATTTGGACCTACACACAACAGCTCCACAGTGCCTGACACTCATTCCTTCTTGTCCCTAAGCATGAGCCTTGTGCCTTATTTTCATCTTCCTGGAACACTTAACTACTTTTTTTTAAATATAACACAAAAATAAGATTTTTCTGATTTAAGAATGAAGAAATACACATAAATATTTTAGCAGTATGAAAAAAATTAAATTGTCTCTCAGGTCTCAAAACAATCACCATCAGCTACTTTGTGCATTTCCTTCCAAATTACATGTTGTTTTTCTAAAAATGGGCTTTTTCTGCATGTAGTTTTCTGCACATTACTTTATTTATTATTTATTATAACTAGTTTCTTGGGTTTAGGACGTCTCTCTCTTCTGCATTCCACTTAACAGCGTCAGCTTTCCATTGTTATCATAAATTATTTAGTCGGTGCCATCCTGATGAACTTTGGGGTTGTTTCCAACTTTTCATTATTTCAGACAATATTGCAATTAGCACCGTTGTGTGCTTAATTTTGCATACTTGTGTAACTATTTCCGTAGGATAAATTCCTGGAAGTGGAACTTCTGAGTCAAACTATGTACATTTAAATTTTTAATAAATATTATCAAACTGATCTCCAGACAGGTCAGATTAATTTATATTTACACATTAGGTGACTATTCTGTGGGTACTTGCCAGGCTGATGTTACAATTATTTTTTGTTTTGTCTGATAGGTTAAAAGTATTTTATTCTAAAAAAAAAAAAGTATTTTATTGCATTTCTTGCACTGTTTAATACTTCTTATTAAGACTGAACGTACTTTAGGCAATTTCTGTCCCTTTGGTGAACTTTCTATTCATATCCTTTAATTCACATCTGTTTAGGTTTCTTTTTTTCTTATCAACTCATGAATCTTACATATTTTAGCAATCATTTTCATTATGTTAGAGATACTTTCCTGGTTTAATTTTGTAGTTTGACTTTGACATATCATGTTAACTGAATGGACTCAAACGTCAACATTTTTTGGTTTGTTTCTGGTTTTCCTATATTTTAAAATGCCCTGCTCCATTCCAAGGATATAAGCATGCTCACCCCATTTTCCCTTTTAATATTTTGCTTTTACGTTTTAATCTTTTAATAGATGTAGAAATTTGGTCTCTCACACTCTTCTTTGATTGGCTAATTATTCAAAAACACTGAATAATCTTTCTCCAACGGTACTATACCAAGTTTATCACATGTGTGCTAAATTCCCAGGTGCTTTCAGGGCTATTTCTGGACAATTCTGATGGATGGTGTCAGTCTTATGCTGAACACACAGCTCATTGAGATTTTATTTCAATTTAATATTTGGTGGGGCAGTCCCACCCTCCCATCATCTGTTTCTAATTGTTCTGGTTTTTCTCATTCTCAATCTGGGTAAACTGTTGAATTCTTTTTTCTTTTTTTTTTTTTTTTTTTCTGAGACTAGGTCTTGCTATTTTTGCCTGTGGAACTGCAGGCTCACACTGCTCAGGGTACCACAGACTCAAGCAATCCCCAGCCTCAGCTTCCCAGGTAGCTGGGATTACAGGTGTGCACCACCACACCCAGCTATTTTGTGGGACTAGGTATTGCTATGTACCCACCCGGAGGGACTCGAACTGCGAGCCCTGGCCCCAGCTGCAGCTTCTTAGGCTGCTGAATTATTTTTTCTTTTTTGAGACTAGGTCACACTATGTTGCCCACGGTAGTCTCCAACCCACAAACTCAAGTGATCCCTAGCCTCAACCTCCCAGGTAGCTGGGATTACAGGCACATACCACCACGCCAGGCTATTTTTTTGAGACTAGATCTCGCTATATTTGCCTGTGGAACTGCAGGCTCATGTTGCCAGGGGCATCACAGACTCAAGCAATCCCCAGCCTCAGCTTCCCAGGTAGCTGGGATTACAGGTACGCACCACTGTGCCTGGCTTGAATTATTTTTTCAAAGTTCCCAAATTTTTTCTGGAAGTGAGAGCCTGCATTGCATTGATGGATTTAGGGGAAAGTGACATCTTTTCTATTATGATCATATCTAAGAACAAGTTATCACTCTGTTTTAGTAACTTACACAACTGTGATTGCTCAAGTATAGGTCCTATCATTTCCTGTTAAAGTTACCCCAAGATATTTTCTGGTTTCTATTGCTTGTGAATGAGATATCTCTATCTATTAATTTCTAGCTAATAATTTAAAAGTCACTGGAAGTGTTAACATTTTCAACATGAATGGACCTCGAGGTCCATAGCATGATGCTAAGTGAATTAGTCAAATAAAGACAAATACTATAAATCTCACTTATACATGGAATCTAAAAACTCAAACAAACCCAAAATTCACAGATACAGAGAATAGATTAGTGGTTGCCAGAGGAGGTAGGGTTAGGTAAAATAAGTGAAGGAAAGGCACAAACCAGTCATAAGATGAGTAAATTCTGGGGATGAAATGTACAGTACAGTGACGACAGTTATTAGTACTATATTGTGTGTCTGATAGTTGCTAAGAGAGTACATATTAAAAGTTCTCATTACAAACTAATATTTTATGTGTGGTGATGAATGTTAATTAGACTTACAGTGGTGATCATGTCACAATATATACACATCAAGTTGTACATCTAAAATGAACATGTCATGTGTCAATTATATCTCAATAAAATATTAAAACATTTTACAAACTAGTGCTTGTTTATATTTTGTTAACTCTTATCTCTACCCATGCCCTATCGTACAGAGCTAATTTGGCCTTGAGCACACTTCTGTGTTGATGACTCCTACTATCCATAGCCTTGCCAACTACCCAAACTATTGTTATTTGAACTTTAACTTGGTATTTCCTAAGTTTCAAAAATTACACACCACTGTCATCATCTTTCCATATTCCAAATATCATGTGTACTAGTACTTATTGGCTTAAATTTTTTTCTTTAAACCAGCCAATTAAAAATAAATGTGGTCAAGGCTGGGCACGGTGGCTCGTGCCTGTAAGCTTCAGTCTATGAAGCTGCCGGGGCTAGGGATCGTGGTTTGAGTCCCCCCTGGGGCCCATAGCGAGACCTAGTTCTAAAAAAAAAAATAGCTGGGCGTGGTGGCGCGCACCTATAATCCCAGCTACCTGGGAAGCTGAGGCTGGGGATTGCTTGAGTCCATGGTACCCCGGGCAATGAGAGCCTGTAGTTCCACGGGCAAAAATAGCAAGACCTAGTCTCAAAAAAAAAAAAAAAAAAAAATTAAAATTTTTTTTAAAAATTAAAAATAAATAAAATGTAGTCAATCTTATGCAATAATAGCAATGAAATAAGTAGTCTGATGTGCTGGTTATAACTTCCTAATATGAATGAAAGGAAATGAAAAGTGATTCAAGTTAAATGTTCTTACACTTAGGCCAGGCATGGTGGTGCATGCCTATAAACAGCAGCCTAGGAAGCCACGGCTGGGGCCAGGGATCGTGGTTCGAGTCCCGCCCAGGGGCATGTAGTGAGACCTAGTCCCAAAAAAATAGCTGGGTGTGGTGGCATGCACCTGTAATCCCAGCTACCTGAGAAGCTGAGGCTGGGGATTGCTTAAATCTGTGGTACCCCAGGCAATGTGAGCCTATGGTTCCACAGGTAAAAGTAGCGAGACCTAGTCTCAAAAAAAAAAAAAAAAAAGTTCTTACACTTAAAAACACCTCTGGTATCACCTACCATATTTAAAAAAAAAAAAATTGCTTTAACTGGTAACAAGACTTTCAACTTGAATATTTCACTTTGCTTCAAATTCAACATTCTGGACTGGGCACAGTGGCTCGTGCCTGTAAGCTTCAGTCTATGAAGCGGCTGGGGTTAGGGGTCGTGTTCGAGTCCCACCTGGGGCCATATCGAGACCTAGCTCCAAAAAAATAGCTGGGCGTGGTGGCGTGTGCCTGTAATCCCAGCTACCTGGGAAGCTGAGGCTGGTGATTGCTTGAGTCTGTGGTACCCCGGGCAACGAGAGCCTGCGGTTCCACAGGCAAAAATAGAGAGACCTAGTCTCAAAAAAATAAACAAATAAAAAAAAAAAGTAAATAAATAAATAAGTAAATTCAACATTCTTCCCTTGTAATCCCACTGTCCTTGCTCAAAGTGATCATTTCCCCCCACCCCATGAACTCCAAAGGGCTCTGAGGATGTCCCATTTGGCTCCTTGAACCCCATCCATCCTGAGGATACTTTCAGCTACATGTTGTGAACTGCCTGAGACCCCTCAGTCTTCTCACTCTTTCTGTCCCCTCCCTGGTGGCTTTCTCCCGGAGACAGAGGGCAGCCTCCTGCTCTGAGGCCCATCTTTTGGAACCAGTTTCATCCCAGCTGAGTCCTTCTTGCTTTTTACCTTACTTAAACACATTTTGAGCCCCTCCACCCCCTCTTCTGTTGCTCCAGACAGTTCTATTGTGATTTGCCACCTCTCCCCTCTCCTCTGTCCATCCAGAGCTTACCTGTCCTTTAAGCTCTCTTGCAGAATGAACATCCCTTCCTGGATAGTCCAGCCTTGTTCTCTTACATCTGTCACACTGCCTAGTGTCTGTCTCACCTGCCTGTGTCGACTATATGCTGCTTGATGGCAGGCTTCAAGTCTGAATATTTCTTCTGCCTGGATGCTCATTATTTGCTTGTTTGACTCAGGATGTGGTAGCATTCGCAGAGACTTACCTCTAGCACTGCCTTCCCTGTACTAGCCACAGCCACTTAGCCCTCCCTTCACAGCCTTCACCTCCCACCAACCAAAGGCCAGAGGGAAAAGGAATGGTGTGAGACAGGCGGAGTCCACTGTGAAACAGAAGAAGCCAGTTCTAGGATTGTTAGTCTTTTAATATATTATTCTGAAAAGAAAGGAATTAAAAAAAAGTTCCTGACATCTCTTGATTTTTTTTAAATTTAAATAAATACCCTGACCACCCCCCACCCACTAAAACATCCCTCCTTCCCCATCAGCCCACCCATCCCTGGTGCTAGACCCTCACCCCAGAGCTAATAAGACCTGTTTCTGAGCAGGTCACTGCTCACTACCAAATTCTGGACACTGGTAAGTACTGTAAATAGGTCTAAGGCTCTCAGCTCACTGGAGGCCTTCCCTTCCCCTGCTCCACTCCCCATTCCAGACCAATCCCTAGCTTTGAGGTGGGTGAGGATGGTGGGGCCTTGGGTACTAGGGAGAGTGCAAACTAGGTTCCCTTTTAATTGCCCGCAATTCCCCACTCCCCGCTTAGAAGTAGGCAGAAGGGCCCAGAATTGCCCTCCAGACGAAAATAAATAACAAAATAAATCCCCCTCCCCATTCCTGCTTCTATAAAATAGCCCCTCTACTGCTCACACTCTAAGTGCCACTCCTTCACCTGACCCGCCCCCTTCTTCCTCCCTAACCCTTTCCTCCTTCCCCATGCTGACCTGAGGCTTGGCCTTTGCCCTCCCGGAGGAAGGGTTAACCAGCCTCTGGGAGGAGAGCTGAGGGGGGCCTCAGCTCCAACCACAAGCAAACCCTCCTCCCCAGATTTCTAGGGGTGCTGCTGGTGCCCCAAACCCCGTGGGGCCGGCCGACTCCGCGTTTTCGGGGTTAGGGTGGAGGGTAGGGGTTCTCCCTGCCTCTCTCCCACCTGGTCCTTTCAAGTGTCCCTCTTTCAAGGCAAGTCTCCAGCCGGGCACGGGCGCTCTGCACCTCTCCCCAGTCCCGGTGCCCGACCTCCCGCCCTCCTCAGATGGCAGTGTCCCAGAGGACTGTGTGCTGCCGGCGGCAGGGCGGGGTGCCGGACTTGCGGGGCTCGGGCCCCCGCCGCCAGCTGGGGAGGATGGGCATGCTCTCCTGCTTGCAGAGGCCCCGGTCGGGGCGGTGGCGCGCCTTGATCTCCTTGCACACGCAGCGCTTGCGCTCGATCACCTCCAGCAACTTGCCGTCGCGCTCGCGGGCCGGCTGTGGCGGCAGGGGCAGCGGTAGCGGCAGTGCAGGGTGGGTCTGTGTCCCTTCCTCCCGCCGCAGGCGGCCCCGACGGGGGGAGAAAGGAATAAGGGAGGGGGGAGGTTTAAGGACCTCAGAATGACTGGGTCCTTGGAGACCCACAGGTCAACCAGGAAAAAAAAATTCTCTTGTCCCCTAAGTCCTGTCTTGTTCACCTGGCTTGGGCGGTGTGGGTA
>PVHY01028988.1:0-14712 GCA_004024945.1 Uropsilus gracilis | reverse complement strand
GCAGTGTCAGTGCGGCTCAGCCTTGGTGGGGGCGGCTGCGTGGGGGCGGAGGGCTGCGGCATGCACCAGAACATGTGCGAGCGGAGCGCTGGCTTGAGGGGGAGGGGAGAAGGGCTGCCCCTCCCCTGGCCCTGCCACCCCGCCTTCGGGGCCTGACTCCAGCTCCCGTGCCCTGGCTCCGGCCCCCACCCGTCATCTGGCCTCTTAGGCCTGCCCGGCTTTGCCTTCGCCTCTCCCTGTGACAGCCGCTTCCCTGAGCGTGGGCGCCACCGCTGGCCAAGGCGACCAGCCACCAGCCTGCCCAGCCCGGGTGTTCTGGGACCCTGCATGTCCCTGGGAGCCATCGTGGGCTGAAGACGACAGCGACCGGGCCGTTTGGGGCTTCTGCAGGGGCATGGGCTGGGGTCACCGCTCGGCAGATGGTAAAGCTGAGGCTCGCGGAGAACAAGGGGCCCCCCCAATTCCCAGCACTGGGTCACAGCAGGAACCATGCACAACCGGAGCCCCCCCACCCTGGGGCCAGCACTCCTCTTCCCCGGCTGGTGCAGCAGCAGGAGTGCCCCCCCCCCAGGCAGGTCCCTCCGCCGCCTCGAGGCTCAGTTTCCTCATCCGCGAGGTGGCTGACAAGCGCCCTGCTCCCGAGGGCTGGAGAGGAGCTGACAGCAGAGCGCAGGCCCCGAAGCAGCGAACCCAGACGCTGCCAGAAGCAGCTCAGAGTCGCTGTCTGCGGGAGGCGACATCAGCACCCAGGGCTGTCTGCCCTGCGACACCCTCCATGCAGCTGCCCCGCTGCGACGGGCCGGAGCTCTCAGTGCGAGGGCAGCCGTGAGAGCTTGAGCCACAGGCCCACAGCAGGGGCCAGCTCTGGCCACAGGGCCCCCCCACCCCTCAGCCCAGCCCAAGCCGGGTCCATGACACCGAGCCCCAGGTACGGGGGAAGCGGCCGGGGGCCCCCCTCGCCCCCCTCCCCGCCAGCCTTTTGGGCCCGCTGCAGCCCCCAGCCCCAAGGAAGCTGCTCTGAGTCCACTCCAGCTCGGTTTCCGGAGCTCAGCGCGGCGGCTCTCTCCCCAGCCGCCCTCGCCCTCAGCTTCCTCCCTCCCTCTGCCAGGTCAGATCTCCTCCTCCGGGGGCTCTTGCTGCACAGCCAGCGATTGCACAGGCTGCAGGCGAGTCCCGGCGCCCCAGCCTCTCCTGGGAGTGGGAGCCCGAGCCCAGAAATGTCACCGGCTGGAGGAGGCGCCCTCCTCCCCCTCCAGCTCCCGAAAGCCGCCCCTTCCCTGGGCTTCCGGCACCCGCAGCCCCACTGGCCCCCAGAGCCCCGAGAAGGGAGTCCGCTGGGAGCCGTGTCGCTGGCCCGGGGACCAAGGTCCCAGCTTACGCGAGCCTCAGCGCACCTGGGCCGCAGCATCGGGATGCCCCGGGAAGCCCCACCGGAACCTGCCTCCGGCCTGCGACCCCGGCCGGTGGCCCACTGGCGGCCACACCGGCAGGAAACCACGGCTCCTCGAAGGCCGGCACGTGAGCCAGGCCTCGCCAAGCAGGATGCCAGGGAGCGCTTGCAAGGCCCACGCCCTCCTCTCCAGCCGGGCAGCCGGAGCGCGGCCGAGGCGGCCGAGGCCCCATGTTCCAGAAGGCGCTGACCCACCTGCCTTCGCCACCCGCCCTTCCGGTCATCTGAGGTGGAAGCGCCCGGGGAGGGGAGCTGGCGCCTCCGTGGCAGCGTCCCAGCCGGCAGGGAGCTCGGGCCGCCGCTGAGGGTGGAGTCTCGCAGGTGCTTGGCTGTATTCCCAGCACGAGAGGAGCTGCTGCAGCCTGCTGGCCCAGGCTGGGCCGGCCCCTGCCCCGAGCTGGCCCAGCTCCAGTAAGGGCCACCGAGAGCGGCAGCGAGGTCCCCGGCCTGCACCCCGTGCAGGGCGCTGCCCGCCCACCTCCACCCCAGGGTGGGCAGGAAGTGCTGACCTCCTCCGGGCCCAACCCTGGCCTTTCCAACCCCGCATCAGAGGGGTGCGGGCTCCCCCTTTCCTCCAGTGCCGGCGTCATGACTACGGGCCCACCCAGCCTCCCCCCTGTCCTGCAAGCTCCTGGCACCACAAGGCACGCTGCAGAGCTCGTGCATGCTTTCCGGGGAGACGGGCTCAGGCTTTCCTGGCATCCCTGAAGGAATATGTGACCTAAAAAAGGTTCCGAGCGCTGATGGTTCTGGAAGGGGGAGGTCGGAGCTTCACCACACCCGGGCTGCCTGTCTCCTGGACGTCTACCCCTGGCCCTCTCCTGCAGGCGCCCCGGCAGGCGGGGCTGGAGGGGAGGGGCGAGGACGCTCCCGAAGGCGCTCCCTGCCAAGCCGCCCCCGTAGCGCTCAGGCCTCCCGGCCGCCATCTCCTCCTGGGGCAAAGCCTCACTTTTGTCTTCACTTCGAGCACCCGAGACACAAGCCAACACCGGTCACTGATGTGACGCAGTCCCCGGACCAAGCCTGGGCCGGACCCTGGAGGCAGATCCGGCTAGTCCACCAGTCTGGGGATGCCAGCAGGCTCAGGAAGCCAGCTGGAGACGGAGCCCTGCGCAAGTTCCGCAGACAGCCTCAGCCCTCCAGAGAAGCTAAAGTCTAGGTTCCAGCCGCCCGCCCTGCGGCCCAGCACGAAAACACACTCAGGGAGGCAGGAAGTCTGCGGAGGAGATGGGCACACGCCTGCACGCGTGTGTGTGTTCGAGCGGCGTGTGCCTGTAGGAGTCAGGATAGGCTGCTGTGTGTGTGCGTGTGTCCGTGCACACACAGGCAACCTGCTTTGCACAGTCGCAGACCTGCCTCCCACACACATGCAGACGCCAGCCTGAGCTCAGCCTGCGCACAGCATCCCGTGCATGCTCCCAGCGTCCACCCCGGTGCGCATGTCCAGACGCCAGGGACACGCGTGCCCAGCCTTACACAGACGTGTGTTGCACACGCCAGACCTCTGCCTGCTGACATGCAAACGCACACAGCTCTGGCCATATGTGTGCAGGGTGACGCACGTTCACACCTTTACGTCCATGCCAACCAGCCAACAGCTCCCCTCGTGCCAGCGCAGACGTCCACCCTTGGCGGACACGCTTGCCTTTCTGGGTCTTAGCCACGAAGCACAGCCTACCGCCTCCTCCTGGTGCACACGCGCAAACACTTGCACACCCTTTCGGTGCACAGCGGGCACCAGCATCGGTCCTTGTCCAACGTACTCCAAGCACACATGCCTTGTGCAAGGACCAGACCTCACACCCGCCCCCTCGCAGCCCTGGGCCCCCTCCCCGGGCCCCCCACTGCAGGAAGCCCCTAGGACGTGAACTGCTTGGCCCATGGGATGAGCTGCCTGCCAACTGCACCCCACCTTGGACTGACCCAACGGGCTCACCGCAGACCGAGCTGGGGCCAGGCAGGAGCGTTCCCCGATGCTCCACAGCCTGCTGGCCTGTGCTGGGCTTCTGCTCCTCTCTGGCCCCCGCCCTTCCGGGCACACACCAGGGATCGGGGCATAAAACCATCTCTGGGGCCAGACACCTTGCCGGGGAGCAGAGCCGCAGCCTGACCTGCTAGTCCCTTTAACAGCCCGGCTGCCCTCCGGACACCCGGGAAGCCTCCCCAGCCACTCGGTCATTAACCCCTGCTGCACCGACGTCCTCACTCCTGAGGGCTTGGGAGGGGGTGGCGGGGCGGGATGCGCTCGCCAGCAGAAGCTGGCCGCTTTGCGCAGCTGCTGCAGGTATCTAAAGTCAAGGGAGACGCCCCGGGAGGTGACGAAGGCGCCGGGGCCGGAGGGAGGCAAGTTGCAAGCAGACGGCCACCTCGGGAGGAACTCCGCCGGGGAGTCCAGCCTCGGACTCCAGCGCCTGGAAGACGCCTCTCCGAGCCTGGGTTTCCGAGAACCCGTGCGAGCCGCGGTCACGTGTGCTGGTGTGTCCGTGCACTCGCGTGCGTGCACCCTCCGTCCACACTTCACCCCTGCAGACACTCGCCCCGCCGGCCCTGGCGCATCGGAGCACACACACGCGCACACACACGCACACACACGCCGGTGCTCGGTCTGGGCGTGCTGCACACCCAAGTGCCCGCAGCACACGCAACCTTCCTCCCTGGGCGTGCACAGAAGCCCCAGGGCACACGCACCCGTGACGCGACCCCTGCTCCCTCCAGGGCTCCGCGAGGTGCAACTCACTTTCCCAGTTCCTCGAAGAGCTGATACTCTTCTGTGAAGCGGGTGCAGGTGATGGTAGCCATCCTGGCGCAGGCCGGGCGCACCGAGGCTCGGGGTGGGGGGGGAGGACCAGGGCCGGGGCGTTGCTGCTCCGCTCCTGGACTTAGGGGCCGCTCGCCCGCTCGAGCTGCCAAGTGCAAACCGAGAAGCGGCTTGACTGACGAGCCCCGGGCTTCTGAGCAGAGCGCTGTGGCTGCTCAGCCAGCCTTCGTCAGCATCCAGGTCCCCATGGCAACCACCTCCGAAACGCCCTGTTCCCGTTGCCCCGGTAACTGCCTCCCCAACACCTGCCCGCCTTCCACTGCAAAACCTGCTCCGGACGCCCTGGTCCCGCCGCACGCAGCACCGCAGGCCTGTGTGGGCTGGGGGGCCGTGGACCCCGCACCCCGGGTGAGGGGCTGAGAGCGAGGCTGGCAGAGGGGGGGAGAACAAACTTAGTCTACAAGTGACCGCGCTTCCCACCTCCCCCACCACGGGCGGGGCGGGGGGGGGGGAGCCCTGGTAGTCTGCAGGATGGGATTAAGTGGGGCAAAAAGGCAGTTGCTATGGCAACGACCAGTGAGCGCCACCTTCCGAGATGGTCCCCAGGAAAGACAGGATGCGGTTACCCTGGCAACTTCATCTCCTCTGGAGAGACAGGTATTGCCCCGTTTCCCTGGCAACAGCGGCTCTAAGGTTTACTGGGAACCCGTGGCTAATTCATCGGGATCTCTTTGGGTGGATCGCTGGAGTCTCTGGAACTGTGTGTCAGCGCCTCTGTTGTGTGCGCGCACGCGTGTGTGTGCGTGTGTGTGTGTTGTGTGCGCATCTTCCTCTTTCCCTCCGACTCTCTCCGCTCTTCGCCACCTTCTCCACCGCACTCAGCCTGAGAGACACGCAGGGAGACTCCTGGAGGCTGCCTGCTCACCGCGCCCTTCCTAGCTGTGACAGCTGTTCCCCTGAGGCTCCTTCCATAACCTCTCTCCAGCCCACGTCCCAGAGGGACCGGGGAGATCTGGTCCCCGGGGCTCATGTCCCAGTTTCTGCCCGTGCTTCGTGTCAAGGAGCAAGAGGAGGAGGCGGCAGTGGGGAGGGGGCGCAGGCCAACATGCAGGGCACGGCCGCGCGTGGCCCTGAAACCCCCTCGGCAAGCTCTGCGGGCACGTCGCCTCCAGCGTCAGCTCCTCAGGGCCAAAGCCACGTCCCTCATGCCAAGCTCCCCACCCCCTCCGTGCCAGAGAGGTCACGCAGGAAACGGACCGGAGTTTGAGGCTCAGCGTTGAACCCCAGCCCTGACGTGTGCTAAGTGGGTGAGCCTGGCAAAGTCCCTGGCCTCTCCGAGCCTCCAGCTCCTTTCCTGTCGCACGGGGGCCACCGCTGCCACCGCAGACGGAGCAGGCTAAGGGCTGCAAGGCCCTGGGTACGTGGAGGCAGGAGAACTGCTGCGAGGGAGGACGGAGGCGCCAAGGCAGCTCAGCCCACGCCCGTCGCCCCCTCCTAGTCCTCGACCCTCCGGCCCCACGGGCCCCCCTCCGCCCGTTCCACCGCCCGTGGGGCCGAGGTCTTCCGCCAGCATCTGCCCCCGACGGGCACCGGCTGGGTAGAAGGTCCGCAGCTAAACGCCCCGCAGGTCTCAGTCCGCCCCTTCTAAGCCCAAGCTGCCTCGCTCACCTCCGCACGGCAGACTCGCTGTCTGCTGGCTGTAACCCCACCCCCAGGGGCTCCCGGTTCCCTGTCGGCCTCGCGCCCCCCACCCCTGCCCCTTCCTGGGAGGGAGGGTGCAGGAGAGTGACAGGGTCGTCTCTCCCTGCAGCCGCTTCTTCCCGGGAGAGAAGCAGGAGGGAGGGGGGGAGGGGGGCAGGGAGGCGAGTGGGGAGGAGGGGGTAATGGCTTCGCCACTAATTGCACCATTACCACCTTCAGAAAGAGGGAAAACCGCTCTGGTTGGTGTCTGCGCGCAACACGCTTCCCGCTGCCACCGCCAACGGCGCAAGTCAGAGGCGGGGAGAGCGGCCTTCGCCGGGGGCTGCGTGGTGGGTGGCAGGCAGCGGGCAACAGGGGAGGCGGCCCCCGGGGGGGGGGGGAGGGCTGCACCACCAGCCCCAGGCCCTCCACCCCCGCCCCCAGGAGGGGACGCTTCCTACGCACGGGGACGCCGGACTCGTCCTTGGTGACCACGGAGGCCACGGGTCGCTGCCCAGGAAGAGGACAGGTTCCGCGGTGACAGCAGCTCTGACCGACAGGCTGTGCGATCTTGAATGAGTAGCTCAGCCTCTCTGTGCCTCGGTTTCCTCATCTGCGAAAGAGAGCGAGCAACGCTCCCTCCCCGCGCCTGGGCGATCCTGCCGACCGACTGCCACGGCCGCGGCGGCCGCCACGCTGCAAACGCGCCACTCGGCAGAGGGGTCCGCTGCTCAGCCATCGCACCCAGTGGCTCCAACACCTCTGCCCCTCCCTGGGGTTCTGCGGCAGCCCGCGCCACCACCCCTGGGGCCAGTCTCTGCACCCCCGCTGACCTTGAGCTCCTGGTTTGAACGTGACCTTGCTCGGGGCTGTTGATGGGTGGGGGCAACGTGGAGCGCAGAGGACCAGGCACGGGGCAGCGGGCCAGCCTCCAGCGCGTCCGCTGCCCACCTAGGGCAGTTTCTAACACTAACAGCAGAGGAAGGGCAAATGCGCCTCCGGACGCACGCACGGAGTCTTGGGTTCTGAGCGAAGGAGGCGATGAACCTCCCTGCTCCCTCTCCTCCCGCTGATGACACGGAGCTGGCTCGGAAGCGAGCAGAGCCCACAGGGAAAGGAGTCGGCCTCATGTCACTGGAAAGGCCAGGGTGACTCAGGGATGGACACAGGGTCAGAGGGAGCGTGAAGGCCGCGCTCTCCCGGCCTCTGAGGGGGCTGTGGACACAGCCCACGGCTTTAGCAGGGCAGGGCCAGCCCAGGCCCACTCCACGCGTGTCCTCCCAGTGTTATCTCCTCCCACCTCCTTGCAGGTCTCCTTTCTTCTCTCTTTGCCTCATCCTCTCCCTTGGACCCTTCTTCTCAGTCCTCCTGCTTCCCTAGTCTTTCTCACCTCCTTTATGGTCTCTGTCTCCCTTCCTTTGTGTCTCTTACTCTCCACCACTCTTCTTCCTCCCCGTCCCAGACCTTGTGCTCCTGATACGGGGGGCTGGGGGCACCCAGACCACAGAGGACTGATGGCTGGAGAGGAGGGGAGGGGGAAGTCTCCTTGACAACTGTCTCTCTCACACACACACATACATGCACACATGCACGCATACACACGCACTTTGCACACATGTACATTCACACGCATGCCCAGCGCACACGTACATACATGTGCATGCACATATGTGCACATGCATACACATATGCACACATCTCCAAACCTTCCGGACCAAGTGCAGGGCGTGGATGCACCCTGTCCTAAGCATGCCTGCCCCCCATAGAGGAAGCACATTCTCTGCTGCGCTGCCTCTCCTGTGCCCCCAGGCTGGCAGCTGTGCCTGGTGATGGC
This sequence comes from Uropsilus gracilis, assembly GCA_004024945.1. NCBI lineage: Eukaryota > Metazoa > Chordata > Mammalia > Eulipotyphla > Talpidae > Uropsilus > Uropsilus gracilis. Next base: position 6,990 of record PVHY01028988.1, on the reverse strand, counting down.
AGGCTGCGAGGAGCCACCCTGCCTCTGTGGCACGGAGAGAATAGCCGCTGATTGCATCAGGGGGCCGCTGCCGTCAGACTGCCCGCTCCCCGGGCCCCGGCCGCGTGCGAGTCAGCACATGTGCCCCATCTGCTGCGCAGATGACACGAGCAGACCCGCGTGTCACAGGCTGGTGACCAGGGGGCGGACCCTGAAGGCCGCTGAGTCCAGTCAGACGGGCCGGCCTCAGGAACCTGAACATGCCGGCCTGCGGGTGGGGAGCAACAAACAGGAACCAGGCTGAGTTCCGGGCCACGCAGGGGATGGAGGCCCGGAGGCCTGTGTCGACTCACTCAAGCCCCAACTGCCACAGTCCAGATGCTCCCACGCGCAGGCCTCTGTGGCCGTGTCCTCTAGGCCTGGGCGGGTGACACAGGACACTTGTCACCCGGGGCTCCCTGCAAGGCCTGTCCTTCCATAGGCAGAGCGTGGGGAGCAGAACTGGTGGCGAAGCAGGGGTCAGGCGTCCTGCACGAGGGACTGTCCTTGCGGAGGAGACAAGTGGGGCGTCAAGGGACAGGTGGCTGTGGGGCCAAGGGCTGCCCACACGCCTGCAGTTGAAAGGCCAAGGTCAAGTGCACACGGCTGGGAACGCTTGTGGCGGATCTGCCCCCACCCACCGGGGCCTCCGCTGCCCCACAGAGACACGGGCTCAAGCGCGCCCTTCACGGCTCCAGGACCTGAAACTGGTTATTTCCTCCTGGAGCCGAGCGTTGTGATGAGGACTTTGAGCTGGACACGGTTTGACCCGCCGCAAAGGTCGCAGGCAGGTTCCCTCTCAGCCCCCTGCGGACGCGACGGGCCCTACCCAAGCCCCAACTGATGGTGCAGCCAGGCCGTCCGGCTGTGTGACTTCAGCGCCCTGCCCCTTATCCTCGGCCTCCACGGGGGCTGGAAGGGCCCTCAGGGAGCCCGTGCCCCTTGCAGATGGGGAGAGAAGCCAGGAGCCACCGCCCACGGTCAGAAGGCGGGTCAGAGCCGCTCTTGGCAGCCCTTGATTCTCTGGACCTGCCCTGTCCTCCCTGCTCCTGGTTCAGCTGGGCTGTTTGTCCAGATCCTAAGGCGACCAGCGGGCATCACGTGACAGGAGGGAACAGAGTCCAGGCCCAGGGTGGGGCTCGGAACCTGCCTCCAACCAGGCCCCGGGCTCTCCCCTGGCGCCTGGGGGACTGGACGTCAGAGCCCAGGGGCCACAGAAGGGCCCGGCTTACACAGGCCGCCCCAGCTCCAACACACCCAGCTGGCAGCGCTCCTGCTGTCCGGTCCAGCCTAGAGGACGCGGGGCCCTGACTGGCGCCTGTCCTGCCGCCCACCCCAGACCCGGCCCGCTCTCCCCTCCACAATCTCCCGCCACAGCGGCAGGAGCCCGAGCCCGGCAGCGCCAGTCGCAGGCTGCAGGAGGACAAGCGGCTGGGTGTGGTCACGCTGCTGGCCAGGCAGACGTGGACCACAGCGCGCCGTGCCTCCCGCGGCGGTGCCCGGAGTCCAGCCTGCAGACCCGGGCGCGTCTCTTCCGGAGCCGCTGCCCCAACCCTGGGCAGCCGCCCGCATGGGTCAGGCGCCCTGGAGGATGGCGGGGCTGTCTGCTAGGTCCTGGGTGTGCTAGGCCAAGCTAGGGGCGCGCTGGTCCGGGCTTGGGGGTGGACGGAGCCCTCTCAGGCGCCTGGGGCAGCTGTCAGCCCCAGCCTGGGCTGGACTTGGCGGACTGGGGGCGAGGCTGGCGGCCGGCGCCGGCCTTGGTGACTAGCGGAAAGCAGGAAGGGCGCCTCGCAGTGCTGTCCTGGTGGCTCCACAGGGCGGGGGCCCAGGAAGAGAAGCCCGGCTGACCAGGCGGGGCCTCCTGGAGCAAGGCTGACCACGGGCGGGGGAGCGGCCTCCGCGCATCTGGGCCAAGCCTGGAGTCGCAGGGGCGCCGGGCTGGACGGGCACGGCTCACGCAGTTGGGGGGAGACCGAACGGAGCTGGAGGATCGTGGCTGAGAGGCCGGCTGCAGGCAGCCCAGGCCTGGGGTCTGCCGAGCCGGGTCCCGGCCCGGTGGGAACGTCTGCGGAGCCCCTCATGACGGTCACCCGTGCCCTGCTGACCCCGGCCACACCCACCGGCCCAGGCTCCACCACTGCTGCTGATGCAGCTCTGCCCCCCACAGCTCTGACCCCTGCCCCCCACACTCTGAACCGCGCCCAGCCCAGCCCACCCGGCCGCTCATGCACGGGCTGACGAGTCCTAACAGGCCTCCTTTGCCAGAGACAAAAATAACTATTTTCAAAATTCACAGCAGGGCTCTCGCCTACACACGCCGCGCTGACTGGAACCTGAAGGGAGACATGCAGAACGCCGTGTACGACGGAGGCGCGATGCAGACAGTAGGCTCTGAACCCCCCCAGCCTCCGCCCTGACACTCAGCCTGCGCCCCCAACACACACGCCCGGGGCACCCGGCACGGCCGGCCAGACGTGCTCAGATCACCCGCTGCACAGAGCGGGAGGCTGCGGCCCAGAAAGGGCCTGGGGTTCGCCAGAGGGCACCCAGCCCACCTCCCCGAGGCTGGGCCAGAACCTGAGTGCGGAGCCTCCCGGTCAAGCCGCCCAGCTCCTCCCCCGGCCCTCGGCCGGCCGTGCGGGCGCACCCGCCCCGGGACGGATGTGCTGTGTCCAGACACACTCGCAGAAGCACCGCAGGCCGGGCTGCCTGGTTACTGCATTTTAATCAAGTGCACGGATCCCCAGCACCATTCCTCGGGCGGACCCCCAAAGCCCGGGAGTAGCCAGAGACAGCGTCTCTGTTGGCAGGTGGGAGAACCGAACCTACGGAGGGGAAGGGCGGGGCCCAAGGCCGGGAGAACCAAGGGTCCTGACTGCTGGTGAAGGGGCTCTTTTTTTTGAGACCAGGTCTCGCTATGATGCCCATGGAACCGCAGGCCCGGGGTACCACGGACTCAAGCCATCCCCAGCCTCAGCCTCCCAGGCAGCTGGGATGACAGGCGTGCGCCACCACGCCCAGCTATTTTTGGGGACTAAGTCTCACTGCATTGTCCCGGGCGGGTCTCAAGCCGCGATCCCCAGTCCCAGACGCGACTCCATAGGCTGTCGCTTACAGGCGTGGGTCATAAGGGGCTCTTTTCACACCCCGTTTTCAGCCCTTCGGCAGCTAATCCCTGGACCAGGTCCTTTGGGTGCTGGGGCCAAGAAGGAGAGACCCCCCCACCAACCACCTGCCCCGAGGACTGAGCTGGGTGAGGCCCCGGGGGACGAGCCTCCCATTCCTTCACCCAGCTCTCAGCACCCAGGGGTTCTCTCCAGAGAGCGAGAAGACCGAGCTGGGCCCGAGCTGGGGTCCAGGGCTGGGGACGCTGCCCCGTGGGCTTTCCCACAGCAGCACCACAGAAGTCCAGGGTTCCAGGGCGAGGCCTCGGGCGAGCTGGCGGGTGCAGAGGGCAGCTGCCGCTCCATCGAGAGCCCCGGCCCAGGGCCCAAGCCCCCCAGCACGTGAGCGAGGTGCCCCGTACCCTCCACATCCCCTGCACCCGGGGCCTGCCCTCCACCCCCTGCCTGGGGGCAGCCGGGCCAGGCTGGAGCGGGGGGGCCGTTCTGGGGCCCCGAGAGCCTCTCCCGCCCTCCGCCCCGCCCCGTCAGATGTGGAAGGGCAGCAGCTTGGAACCGAGTCTCTGGATAAAGGATCGCAGCCGGCAGAGCTTGCATTTCTTCTTGCGCCGCCGCCGAGCGAGGCCGCGGGTCCTGACGTCCTCCTCGTCCTCGTCCTCGTCCTCCTCGTCGCTGACCCAGGGCCCCCAGGCGCCCCCGTTGAAGTCGGGGTGGGCCCGGGGATTCTCGGCCGGGTAGCGCACGGGGATGGCCGTGCGGTTGTAGTCCACCAGGCGGGCCAGCAGCGCGCGCACCACGTCCGGCCTCTGCCCCGCCAGGTCCTCGCGCTCGTAGGGGTCAGCGCTGATGTTGAAGAGCCACAGGGCCTGGCGCGCGCCGGCCATGCGCTCCAGGTTCCACCAGCTGCCCGGGAAGGCGGCCAGCGTCTGCGGCGGGATCCAGTCCCCGTAGCCCGGATCGCCGGTCAGCAGCTTCCAGTCGCCCACGCGGATGGCGGCCTGCACGGCCGTGTTCCAGACGCCGAAGCCGCCCTCCAGGGAGCCGTGGCGCGCGTGGTTGTAGAGCGGGTCGATGTTGTGCAGGATCTCGCTGCGCGGCGACGGCCGGCCCTCGCTGATGGCCGGCCACACGTCGTAGCCGTCCAGCCCGCCGGCCAGGGCGGCGCCGCCCCCCGCCAGGCCCACCAGCGTCGGGTACCAGTCGGTGATGTGCACCAGCGCGCGGCTGGTGCGCCGCTTCTTCTTGAGCAGCGGGCTGTGCACGAAGCCCAGGCCGCGCACGCCGCCCTCCCAGTAGGTGCCCTTGCGTCCACGCAGCGGCCAGTTGCTGCCCCCCGAGAAGGTCTGGCCGCCGTTGTCGCTGGAGAAGACGATGACGCTGTTGTCGTAGAAGCCGTAGCGCTTGAGCGCCGCGGTGATGTTGCGCACCGCCTCGTCCATGCAGGTGACCATGGCGGCGTACTTGCGCCGGGCCACGTTGCTCATGGCGCGGTAGCGGTACAGGTACTCGCGCGGGGACTGCAGCGGCGTGTGCACCGCCTGGAAGGCGACGTAGAGGAAGAGCGGCTGCTGCGGGCTGTGGCTCGCCAGGATCTGGCTGACCCGCTGGGCGTAGAGCATGGTGGAGTACTGGCCGCTCAGGCCCCAGGCCACGCTCTCGCCCTCGTGCAGGTCGAAGCCGCACACGCCGGGGCCGTCGCAGTTGTCGTAGGTGTAGTAGTCCACGTTGCCCGTCAGCGAGCCCAGGAAGGTGTCGAAGCCGCGGCGCGTGGGCAGACACTCCTTGCGGTAGAAACCCAGGTGCCACTTGCCCACCATGTGGGTGGAGTAGCCCGCCTCCTGCAGTTTCTGGGGCAGCGTCACCTGGTCCAGGGGCAGGCAGTTGGGCTGCCGGGGCCGGATGATGGAGTGCTGCAGGCCCGTGTGGATCTGGTACCTGGCGGGAAGAGGGGGTCACAACTGAGCCATGCACTGGACTCAATGCACCCAAGCCCCAAAACTCACCCCGGGGAGGGGGGGACTCCGGTCTTAGCCCTCCCAGCACGCGTGGTGACAGCCACCAGGGCGTTATTACGTGGTAGGCCACGCGCTGTAAACGCCTGGCCTCGGAACCCTTAGAATCGACTGGGGCAGATGTCATGGTCATTCAGCGATGAGGACATCAATGCTCAGAATGGCTGAGCCGCTCGCTGAGGGCCACACAACGTGGGAGCTGGGGAGTTAAGAACTGAATTCAGCCGGGTATGGTGGCGGGCACCTATAATCCCAGCCTTGGGAGGCTGAGGCTAAGGATCACTTGAGTGCGTGGGTTTGGGACTAACCTAGGCAACACAGAGAGACCTAGTCAGGAAGAGAAAAAGGAAGGAAGGAAGGAAGGAAGGAAGGAAGGAAGGAAGGAAGGAAGGAAGGAAGGAGGGAGGGAGGGAGGGAGGAGAGAGAAAGGAAGGAAGGAAGGAGAGAGAAAGGAAGGAAGGAAGGCAGAAAGGCAGGAAGAAAGGAAGCAAGGAGGGAAGGAAGAAAAGAAGGAAGGAAGGAAGAAAAGAAGGAAGGAAGGAAGGAAGGAGGGAGGGAGGGAGGGAGGGAGGAAGGAAGGAGAGAGGAAGGAAGGAAGGAAGGAAGGAAGGAAGGAGAGAGAAAGGAAGGAAGGAAGGCAGAAAGGCAGGAAGAAAGGAAGGAAGGAAGGAAGGAAGGAGGGAGGGAGGGAGGGAAGGAGGGAGGGAAGGAAGGAAGGAAGGAAGGAAGGAAGGAAGGAAGGAAGGAAGGAAGGAAGGAAGGAAGGAAAGGCTGAACCCAGGTTAATATAACAACTATCATAGCTAACACTCTGCTCAGTATCAGGCTAAACTCTTTATATAAATTATCTCTCAGCCAGGTGTGGTGGTGCGCACCTGTAATCCCAGCTACCTGAGGCTGGGGATCACTGGAGCCGTGGTTTTGGAACTATCCCAGGCAACATAGCAAGACCTCGTCTCAAAAGAATAGCTGGGCACAGTGGCGCACGCCTGTAATCCCAGCTACCTTGGGAGAGGCTGAGGCTGAGGGTCTGTATAGTCCATGGGTTCGAGACAACCCTGGGCAACATAGCGAGACCTGGTCTCTCAAAAAAAAAAAAAAGATCTCTACATTCTCACCACAAACTATGGGGTGTCTATCATTGCTACACCATTTCCCAAATAAGCGAAGTCTCAGGGAGACTCAATAAATTAAATCGTTTGCCCAGTCAGTCACATAACTAGTCACTGTGCACAAGTTATAATCTGTGTCCCTGGCAGTCTGGCTCTGCCTCCAGAATTCAGAGTCCCCGAGTCTTCAGCCACTTACCAGCCATGGAGTGGAGAGCTAGTTCTGCCCTCCCTGGCAAACTCCTATCCAACCTTCAAAGCCCAGCCCAAGGTTCCCGCCACTATGAAGTTTCTCACAACTCGGTCAAGTCCTGAGGGAAGAGCTGGGACCCCCTCCCGGCATTGAGAACGTGCCATCATGTGCTGCCTGACCATGGGTTCGTACTCAGTTGACATGTGCCTGAGCCCTAAGATCTAGAACGAGGCTGTCCCTTCCTCAACCTTGTATTCCTTGCGTACAAGTGATGCTAAAAAAGACACTCAGTTACCTACGGAACAAATGAATGAGCGAATGAACGAATGCTGCTCAGGAATGTAGAGCCAGAGGGATGCCAATCACCTTCTAGTTTATTCACCTCATCCTAAAAAGAAGCTAAGCCAAGGGGAGAGATCTTGCCCACGTCACTCAGCTCGGATGAGACTCAGCAAGGCGAACACGAATTGCAGCAGTCACTCCCAGATCTCCTGGCAAAGGGAGCCGCCGCTTCTCTTTCCCTGCGGGGGCCTCAA
>PVHY01028987.1:0-14720 GCA_004024945.1 Uropsilus gracilis | reverse complement strand
GGGGGGTGGCTCCCAGGGGCGGCGGAGGTGGCGTGTGGCGAGCGGGTCCCTCCCGGGGGCTGGAGCGGTCTCGCTATTTTTGCCCGTGGAACCGCAGGCTCATGTTGCTTGGGGTACCACAGACTCAAGCCATCCCCAGCTTCAGCTTCCCAGGTATCTGAGATGACAGGTGTGTGCCACCACCAACTTTATTTTTTGGTACTAGATCTCACTACGTGCCCCTGGCGGCACTCGAACCGCGATCCCTGGTCCCGGCCGCAGCTTCCTAGGCTGCCGCTTACAGGCGTGCGCCACCATGCCTGGCCCAACCACCTCACATCTAATCAGCATGCTGCCTTGGTCTTCCCCTGCTTGTGTTGGTTTCTCAGATTTTTCTTATTTTGGGTGACTGGCAGCAAAGAAACACGGTCAGGTATTTTGTAAAACGCCCTCATTTGGCTTTGTCTGATTTTTTCTGGGTTGGGCTAGGATTAGGGACTGGGGGCGGGGGTGTTTTGCAATCAGGCTAGGCTAGGCAGGGCAGGGGTCATGGGAGGCAGGCAAGACCCCAAGATCCCCTCCCCCCACCCCGAATCTTCACGCTCTTTTTCTGGACTCTCTAATATTCCAGGTGGACACAGCATCCCTACAGGTGCTGGTCAGAGAGTCTCATGGCAGGAAAGGCCTGGCCAGCTCATTGCCCTGACAGGGAGGATGGCTATGGAGGTGAGTTCCCATCCTCTGGGCAGCGTTTTGGGGGGGCCATGTGGGCCCTGTGGTCAGCATCTCTGAGGCAGTCCCTTCGCTCACCTGCTGCAGCAGCGTCTGCGGGTGGCTTCGCGGGGAAGGAAGGCGCCCTCCTGCCCTGTCACACGCTGCCCTTTGGGAGCGAGGCGTGAGCACCCCTCACACAGAGTATGGGCTTAAGTCCCCCTACTTCGAGGGAGGAGAATCCGCATAGGTTGTTGGGGATTTTTACTTGTTTGGTTATGGATATAGGTCTAGACCCAGGTTGGTCCTTCCTTCCTTCCTTCCTTCCTTCCTTCCTTCCTTCCTTCCTTCCTTCCTTCCTTCCTTCCTTCCTTCCTTCCTTCCTTCCTTCCTTCATTCATTCATCATTCATTCATTCATCATTCATTCATTCATCATTCATTCATTCATTATTCATTTATTATTCGTTCATTCATTAATTCATTCATTCATTTGAGACTAGGTCTTACTATGTTGCCCGGGGTAGTCCCAATCCTGCAGATTCAAGCAATCCCCAGCCTCAGCCTCCCAGGTACCTGGGATCACAGGTGCCTGCCACCGCACCGGGCTGCTTTTTCGAGACCAGGTCTCACTAAGTTACCCTGGGATAGTCTCGAACCTGCGAACTCAAGAGATCCCAGGCCTCTTGCCTCCCAACGCTGGCATTACAGGTGCACGCCACCATGCCTGGCCAGGCTGGTTATTTTAGACTCTGGGTTATAAACCAACACGTCCCTGTAAATCTGGCTCTTCACCTCGCTGCAGTTTGGACTCCCGAATGACCTCACGGCCGCCTCCTCTCTCCCTTTGACAAGCTCTGTCCTTTGTCTCTGAGCACTTTCTTCCTCCTGGGGACTGCAGGGGGGGTCAGGTTCATCTTGTGTATTTCTAGAATCAGTCACTCCTGCTGGGAGCCTTCCTCCCTTCATGGGAGAGTGGAGATGGAGACCAGGGTCTGGGTGCTAGTCTCCTCGTGGCTACCATGGTATCGTGGCTTCTAATTCTCCCAAGGCTAGAGCTAAGACTCATGCATGCTTCTCCATGGGTACACACCAGGACCTGGTGTCACAATGGTGCCCACCCTGCTCTTCCGCCCCTCTGTGGCCTTACACGGCTCTAGTCCATCTGGTTCCCGTTAGCCTTCCTCTTCTGCAGAGCTATGTCCCTCTCCAGCCACAAGAAACCTGGCATCTGCTCCGCTATGCATGCATTTCCTTGTTCAGTTCCAGTAAACACGGCCGAGGCTTTCAGAATTGTTAAAGCAAGCCCCACGAGAAGCGACTCTGGCAACTTAGAGCGCAGTGTTGGTGTTCAGCTCCTTTGGTCTATTGAATGTTTCCGTTTAAAACAACTTCTGAGGTTACTTTTCCTCCCACTTCCAGTGAGACGGTCATCCATTTGTCTTGAACCCGTGGACTCAAGCGATTCCTAGCCTTGGCCTCCCTCCCTAGGCTGGGATTAAAGGTTCATGCCACCGCGCCTGGCCTCAGGTCATATATTTGTAATATGGTTAGGCTTTTTTGTCAGAGTCTACACTGTGTCCTGTGAACTCTTGATCGCTTCCTTTTTTAGATCTGTGCATGTTAAGGTTCTGTGTGCAGAGCTCTCTGGGTTTTGACAAGTGTGCAGATCATGTATGTACCTCCACCGGACACACACAGTGGTTCTGTCTCCCTAAAATATCCCAGTGCTTGCCCTAGTTGAATACTTTCTCCTCCCTGTAATCTTGACAATCATTGTTCTATTTTCCATGCCTATAATTTTGGCCTTTCCAGAATAGCTTGTGAATCAAATCATATGGTTTGTAGCCTTTCTAGTCTGGGTTATGGTCGTTGGGAAATGCATTTATGATTCATCCCTGTTGGTGTGTGAAATAATAGCTATCCCTTTTTATTACTGCATGGTATTTCACTGTATGGATGTTCCACAGTTGGTTATAAATCCTTTTGCTGATGGAAACTTGGCTATTTCCAGTTTGGGGGACTATTGAATAAAGCCGTTATAAGTATTTCCATAAAAGCTTTGTGTGAACCCAAGTTTTCAAATCAGGTAAATGCCCAAGAGACAGTTGCTCAATCCTATGGTGGGTCAGTGTTTAACTTTACACTGAACTGTGAAAGTAGAGTCCATTTTGCAACCCTGTCATCCGTGAAGAGTTCCTGTTTCTTTGCATTTCTCACCAGCACTTGATATTACCATGTTTTTGGTTTTATTTTTTCTTTAGCCATTCTCTACACAGATTTTTCTCCATTTCCCCTCCTAGAAGTTCTATCTTCTTATTCTTAAGTCTATGATACGATTTTGAATTCATTTTCGTTGCAGGTATTATTCTTTCTCCCTTGAGTTTGCCTTCATACCATTGGGGCAACATACCTTGTTGACTGTATGGATGTGGATCAGTTATTTCCGGGCTCTCTATTCTAGGTGTCTGTGTTTCTCCTTCTTTTATCTTGCTTTCATTACCATGGCTTTCTAGTAAGTCTTGAAATTGGGTAATGGGTGTTCATTAATCTGTTAATCTGTTAGCAGAGTCTTGAACCTGTGGACTCAAGCGATTCCTAGCTTTGGCCTCCCTCCCTAGGCTGGGATTAAAGTTGCATCCCAACTCTGTTAATCTTTTCAAAATTGTTTCGCCTAACTTACATCCTTTGCCTTTCTACGTGTGTGTATCAGCTTTATTATGTCGGTTGGGAAAAACTTCTTAGATTTCGAACGCTAGATTAAACTGGGGGGAAAAGAATATGTCTCCAACTCCTTGAGCATGGCGTATCACTCCCCATACTAGGCCCCACTGACTGTTTCATTGTGGTGTTTAGGCCTTTGCATGTAATCCCTGGATACCCTTGCGTGGATACACGCCTCGCTGCTTTTTCCATGCTGCTAGTGTAAATGCTATGTGTTCTCAGCATTTGGAAAGTCAATCCTTCCTTGCCAGTCTACAAAATACATTTTTTTTTACCTTGGATTTGGTAACTTTTGTTGAACTTGCTAACTTTAGCTCCAGTCTGTAGGCTCTGGGGGTCTTCTAGATGGAAGGTAGCGAGTAGTGCCCTATGGCATCCTCCTTACCTCTCTGGATGAGATCTATTTTTTCGTGCTTTTGAGTCCTGGCGGGAACATCAGCATGGTGATGACAGACAGTCGTGATGGAGGCTGCATTGCTCTCATCCTGAAGGTCCCCAGTGTACCTGCTCCTTTGCCAACTATTCTTGTGGACCCAGAAGTCTTCCCCCGCCCCCCCCCATCACCAACATCATTCCCTTTGCCCAGCATGGCTGAGTTTTCATGCCCGGGTTCAGACTTCTGTTCTGTAAGGGAGAGGCGGGGAAGGGTCTCTCTCCAGCAGCAACTGTTTTCCTGTCCTCCAAGTCCCACTGCAGAGGGCACCTGCTCTAACCTTTCTTCCCTCCTCCCCTAGGAGCACCTGATATGGTCTGTGGAGGACAAGCATGAAAGGCCACATGGACCGTGTGAAACTCCCTCAAATTTCAGTGTCCCCAGAGCTTCCACTCTCAGCCTCCACCATGTCTGCCCTCCCTGCCCCTCCCCCACCAGAACTTTTCCTACCTGTGTCTGGTCACGCTGCCCATGGAAGTCAAAGCGTGGACCTGAGCCCGCTCTCTTGCATGCCTCCCTGTCCCCAGGGCTTGGGGCTGACTGATTGCAGCTTCAGCAGATTCACAGGGTCAAGGAAACTCGCGCCCGTGCTGTTTGCCTGACTCTGTAAGGAGAAGTGTGAGCTCTTCTCATCACCTCACAGCCTTCGATGTCAAAATGGCTTTTCAGAGTCACAAGGCTGTCTGCACTGCTCTCCCAGGAGTGCATGGAGCATGGTCTCTGGGTCCTGGTTGGCTTAAGAAGGGATGTTCACAATGTCTGAAAGACTTGGTTCCTATAGCTGAAGGGATAGAATATGCTCAAGGTCCTGGTCATGCAGGCTCACTCTCATGGTCACGCCAGCCGTGGCTTTTGGATGCAGTGGTAGATCGATGAAGGGAAGAGTGATGCCTTCTAGACATGGAATCTAAAATGGTCTGGAGAACTCTGGGTAGGCCCCTTGCACCAGAGATCCTGGGAGGGGGACCTGCATGGGGTTTTAGCCCCACCCACACAACAGCAACAGAGAACCTTTGTGTGAACGATGCAGCTGGGTGATGATGATGCATCCACGCAGGCTCGTCAAAGCGCCAAGCGTCTCACTCAGTGGAGGGTGTTGGTGGTAAGCAAGGGGGCATGTGGGAATCCTCTATCCCTTCTGAAATTGGGTCAAAAGGGGCTGAAGCTGCCAACCAACAAGCCACAGGAAAATAAAAACCTTTTAAAATGCGGCTTCTGCTTCCCAGGTTCCCTCACTCATACGTAGCAGTTGCCACTCAAATGCAGTTCAACAACAGGGTTTTATTAACAAGGGAAATTAACCAGGAAGAGGAAAAGTCCTTAAAGTCACAAGTAACAGTTATCTGACCCCGTCACCATTTTCAGTCCCAAAGGTTCCAAAGACACATGTCCAAGATGGTGCCCTTTGCCCCTCCACACCTGAGGCAGGCACTCTGCAAAGTTCTCTTTCTTCCACATCTTCTCTTCACTTCTTCTCTCTCCAGTGTTCTGAGCTGCTCCACTTCTCCAAGGATTTTCAAACTTCTTCCACAATGGCTGATGCATAAATCAGCTTTCCCCATCTCTGGCCATCTCCAGGGACCAGCTCACTCTGCCGCCTTGCTGCGGTACCACACTCTCCACACCCGCTACTCTTCTGCCGGTCACCATGGCTCCTTGCCACCACCAGCTCACTCTTCCAGAGGCTTCCCCTGGCCAGACCACGTAGGTCTGTCCTCTCAGTTCGTCACTCTCATCTCCTTCCTTTCCTTTTTCTTTCTTCTTCTCCTAGCTCTTCGCTTTTATCTGCTTTTTGGCCCTTCTCATAGGTCTTTCAGACCTCACCCACCAGGGTATTTTGGCGCCCATACAATTTTCAGCTGCGTCACTCACAACCCTGTATCATTTCTTCATTTCACTGCTCTGAACAGTCTTTTTAAAAAGGGTGACTTCAAGTCTTCTTGCAAGCTCTTGCCCTCACGCTGTCTGAGAGCGTGTGTGAGGTAGTCTGCGCTTGGAGTGCTGTTCCCTTGGCCTGACTCAGAGGCACCTGATCTCAGTGTGCAGTTCCTTGTGACTTTCCCCATGGCACAAGGATCAAGATCATGGCCATCTCCACCTTTGCAGTGTGCCCATCACCTGTTGTGGTGGATGCCTGGGGTGGAGACACTCTAAGTGGTTCCCCTTCCAAGTGCAGGCAGCTCACGTCACCCTGATGTGACAATAAGTAATGCATAGGCGAACGGAATGGGCACATCCCGACATCCCCAGAACTGTGGATTTTTACCCTCTGTGCCAAGAAGGACGCTGTGGAGGTGGTGCTGTTAACACTCTGGAAGAGGAGAGATTATCTTGGATTTCCTAGCTGGGCGCAGCAGACTCAGTTCCCTAGTAGAGGCACACAAGAGGAAGCTGAGTCTGAGGAGAAAACTGAGGTGATGATGGAAGCAGAAACTGGAGCTCTCACTTTGGAGGGGAGCAGAGACCCTGTGCCAGGCAGTGCGAGGGCACCTTGAGCTGGAAACGGCGAGGAAACGGAATCTGGTTCTCAGAGCCACAAAGGGATCTGATCTTCCGACAGCCAGACAGCTGAGCCTCAGAGCCACAAAGGAATACTTCCGACCTGTGCTGACTGACTTTTATTTTTTTTTCAAAGGCAGACCAGATTGCTGCTGAAAAGGCTGAAACCAAGAAGGCGTCAGAGAAGGTATCGCTCAAGGTGCCATATTTACCTCAGCTCAGACTGAGCCCTGAATTAATCTGAAGAGATTAACTAATTAATCTCTTCCCTGAGGAAGAATGGTGCCCTTGTGTTGCTGCTGAAGGTAGGCTGCAGCTACAGCTCCACAGAAAGCGGAGTCAGGTGGAAAGAAAATCAATCTGTTTCTGGCTGTACCGGGGAGCTCTGGATTCAGCAACAAAAGAACAGAGACTGGTGCTTAAGGAATATGTGCAGAGTTTGGAAGTCTGGAAAACCCAAGACCAGAGGCTGGCCAGTTCACCCTGATGAGGGCGCCACCCCTGGCTGGAGACAGCCACCTTCTTCTTCTCTTCACGTTTAGAGAGGGCCAGAGAGCCTTCGCTTCTTAGAAAGATGCTATCTCTGTCAAGGTCTCATCTAAACCCAACCACCTCCCAGAGAGCCCCCTCCAAACAGCACCTCTCAGGAGTTAGGGTTTCAATATCTGAGTTTGGGGAAGACACGAACGTTCTGTCAGTCGCAAGGGGATCATAAACATGACATTTAAGGATGCAACTTAAGAAGAGATTAAGAGCAGATTCCACTCCATGGAAGAGACAGGCAGACAGTCAATGAATAAGAACACAGTTATTTAATATTTGCTAAACATGTGCTCTGTCCTGAACGCTTTCACTTGCACTTTCTCAATGAGTCCTGGCAAAGGCCTACACAGGAGAGATTTTTTCCTTCTGAAAGAGCAGGAAACTGAGATGCAGGCAGAGCAAACAACCCACCCCACTTGGCAGCGTTGAGATGACTAAGAGATGGCTCCAATTCCACTGGCTGTGATGAAGCAACCCAAGTTCCAGAGTCCACCACCCGTGGGGATTCCTGTCCTGAGAGGTCTGTGCTTTTGCCCCGCAGTGCTCTGAGCAGGAAGGGTGAGGGGAGAGGTGCACGGAGGGCAACGTGAAGCAGTTGAAGAAGAAAAATATGACAGCCGGCCGCATCGAAAATTAAAGCAGGCTCAACCTGCTAATAATGCAGATATTGACTTCAGGCACGTGGAGAGGCCCACTGAAAGAACTGTGCTGATTTGGGTGTTTATATCTGACATGTTACTTAAACAAGAGATTGTTACTTTATAGTCTCACATCATATTCCGTCCTTTATAATGTGTAATGAAAGGGAAATAATAACACCCTGTTTGTATATTGTTTTACAGCTTACTAAGCACTTTTACAACCGTGATTGCATTTGATCCTTACAGTAATGGTGCGAAGTAGCCAGGAAGGTATTATTAATCCCACTTTACAGAGGCGGAAACTGAGGTTCAGAGCATTACTCTAGACTCATAGCTCAGAAGTAGGGGCCGAGCCAGGACTCCAGGGTTGGGGAGGGAGCAGTGTTCTGGGGGGCTTTGCAAGCACTCGAGGTGGGTGAGGACATTTCTACTTTGTGGATTTAGGAGTCACATCAAGGAAAGTGTGGGGACTGGAAAAGGCCTTGAAAGTGTTGTGACATGATGCAGCACCATGGGGAGGGATGGCAGTGGGATTCTCTGCAGATGGACAGTGGTGAGCGACTTCAAGACAGGTACAGTTTTTAAAATTCAATGCTTGAAAAGATAGAGGACAGATGCTCATGAGAAGAAATCCAAGGACACTTTCACCTCCAATCAGATACCTCAGACTCTGTTTCTGCCTACTCAGAAAGATAAAGGGAGGAAAGAAAGGAAAAATCAAAATGATGGGAAAAAATAGCAAAGCAGTTCTGGAACTCTGTCTAACCAAAATAGCCAAGTATTTCTAATCTCCCCACAAGACATACATAATAATTTCCGAAGAAACTAAACACAGACTTCTAGGCCAAGCTTTTAGTGAATATTTACATAATTTAGGGGTATAGGATGTTTTCTAAGCATGACACCAGGCAGTCAATCCAAATAGAAAAGCCTTACACATGATTATACACAATTTAAGCAGTTTCTCACTCTTCAATCAAAATAAAGTGAAATACTGTAAGCAAAATTAAATGAAAAAGACAAATTGGAAAAATATTTGGAATATCTTAATTTAAAACGATCTTTAATATCTTCATTTAAAACTAACAAGTTAATGTTAGTGGTAAGAATAATAGTAATAAGTGAATTCCACCTTTAAAAAGTATGGGTTTGGTACATGAGCAAGAACTTTCAATCAGAGAAAAGAAATATAGTCAATAAAGATATAATAGTTCCCAGCCTTATTTTTAAGTATAGCCATCAACACTAAAATAAATTGATTCTAATGGTGTAATAATAAGTCTATAAAGGGGTTACAAAACCTGAGGTACTTCATTGTTCTTTTTTTTTCATTGATTGCACACACACATACACACATATGTATGTATATGCACAGACATATTCCATCATTGTCTACCTTGAAGTTCTCCCATCACCTTATCACCCGTGCACCATCTTAATCTCTTGTGCTCTCCTCCTCCCCCGGTTTTACCCCCTACCCCTCTCTTGCTCTATGCTTCAGTTCTGTTGGCAGTTTTAAATTGTTCTTGTCCATTTGTTTATTTGTTTTCCCTCTATCCCTGCTATACGTGAGACCATCCTCTATATCTCTTTTTCTTTCTGGCTTATTCCTTGTTCTTTTTTTTACACACACTTAAGGGATGGAATAACAGTGGCTACTGACATAAGAGCAAGAGCCACCTCCAGGTGGCTTTAAATGTAAAGTGTTTGTTCTTTTCTTCTTCTTCAAAAAAAAATGACCATGAAATCTTCCGTAAGAAGGGAGCTTAATTGGTCATTGCACCTATAGGCTGGGCTCTAGCCCCACATTCCCTAACTGCTTTCAGTTACTAGTCACATTTGACTTCCAGCATCTGGATTTCCAGCTCCTTGTTTTGGGAACACAATCTTCCATGAAATGGGAAGACGCTGCTCTCTCCATTTGAATACATCATTTGAATTGGTTTCTTCCCCACCTGGTTTCCTGCCTGTTGGGGCGATCCACAGCTCATCTCCTGGCTCCCTGAATGCAATTACTCTGCTAGGAAAGAGATACCTGGCTTGTCACATAGACAAACAGCTTAAAGCCGGGCATGGTGGCTCGTGCCTATCAGCTTCAGCCTACAAAGCAGCTGGGGCTAGGGATCACGGTTCAAGTCCCGCTTGGGGCAACACAGCGAGACCTAGATCCAAAAAAATAGCTGGGCGTGGTGCGTGTGCCTGTAATCCCAGCTATCTGGGAAGCTGAGGCTGGGGATTGCTTGAGTCTGTGGTACCTTGGGCAACGTGAGTCTGCGGTTCCATGGGCAAAAATAGCAAGACCTAGTCTCAAAACAAAACAAAAAAACCAGCTTAATCATAAATGGCATCTACTGGCATTGGGGATGTTGCCTGTGTTTCTGTCCCAGTAACAGCAGGTTATGTTTCCTGTGTGCTTCCTCAGAAACTCTGAACAGTGAGGCGGTCCTCGCCGTGGTCAGGGGTAGATCTGAGGCAAAGACTGCGATGCCTCGCTTAGTCCCTTCTCCTTGGTGCTGTTGTCCGGGGCATTCCCACGTTCTCCATCCTGGTAATCATCTGCTGCACACACACTGTTAGACCGATGGAGGACAAGAGAAAGAGGAAAACAGCCCCCCAGCCAGCCAAGGGATCTGAGCAAAACCCAAATAACGGGCCACTGACAGAGCCTTGTCTACCTCCGGGTGTTCCCAGAAGTCAGATCACACGTGTTGGAGGGAGCATCTAATAGATGTTAGGAGATGTTGGAATCTTGGGGACACTCTGTTTTCCGTGGTCCCTCTGGAAGGCTGTTTGGCAGAGGCACCTCATCTTCGTAAAGCTCGAGGTAAGCAGGCAGCTCACGTGCCCGGTGTGTGGCTATGTGTACCAGAAGGGGTGATGTGAAGAGCCCTCCATGGTAAAGTGTGGTTGGTGCTTACATTCCAGCGTGAGCTGTAGGCAGGTGGCTGTGGTGGGCACTCTCCTGCTGGGCATCAAGGCCCTACTAGACATCCCATATGGGGTACACTGGATGGCCTGCCCCCCCCCAACTCCCTACCTCCCCCAGCCTCCCTCCACCTAATCCTCTGACTCCTGTGGATCCATTCCTAGGTGAAAAAGACTTCTTTTGTTCCCTGCCTCTGGATGTTCTACTGAAGGCATGTGTGTGTGTGTGTGTGGTGTGTGTTTATACATGTGCCTGCATGTAGAGGGCGACAAGGGTCTCCTCTGGAATCCAGGTTGCAATCTTCCCACTCTGGCAAGCCTCGCCTGTAGCACTGGCAGGTATTTCATAATAATCCTGATGATGCCACCTCGCACTTTTCATCTTCAAAGTACTTTGCAAACAGTAATTAATTCCCATCATCCTCATGAGGTAAGTAAGTAAACACCATTATCCCCATTTTATGGACAGAGAAACTGAGGTGAAGCAGCCAGGCCAATGGCCCACAGCCAGGAGGAGACGGCGTTGAGCGCCAGGGTCAGAGGGAAGGAGATACCCCTGGTATCTCCTCAGCCCCTGCGGCCATTGCGCCCAGGCTTGGCAGGGCAAAGTGGCCCTACCGGTGGAAGGTAGCTGGAGGCTGCAGGAAGCTAGCCTCTCCCCGCAGGCCAGCCCCCGCCCCTCAGCCTGGGAGTGAATGCTGCTATTCATCGTGTGGCCGGTTTGCGGGGCGCTCACTTCAATATCCTTGCAGCAGCGTAACAACAACAAAAACCCTCTTGAGGCCCCCCTTCTCCCTGGACCACGTATTTCCTGAGTTTTCCCTGGAAATGAAGAGATGCACGGCGCTTCCATGCCCTCAGGAAGCAGACTTACCCAGCCCACCCTGCGGTTCGGGAGGCGACCTTCAGAAACGTGAACACAGACCAGGCTTTGTGCAGGGCCTTCTCTCGTGGGGCGCGGCCCGGCTCCATCTCAGGACATTCAGGGCCCTCTGGCCGGCTCCATGCTGGAGCACGTACATGGCGGCCCTCTCCTCTCAGCTGCATGGGACTGCCGACACCCCGGGCTCATGACAGGACGCTCCAATGGTGGCAAAACCAGTCTGAATCCTGACATGAAGGCTGACGGAGCTGGGCCAGGAGGGAAAAGCGGGAGACGATGGCTGTCCAAGTCCTAGGGACGTGAAGCCGCTCACCCATCTGGTCCCTGACCCTGGACCTGAGTTCTCCCCAGACCACCCTGCTCCATGGTGCTCGCCGGCTGACGCAGTCTCCAGTTGATTGCATGCACCAAAGAAATGCTCCGCCCACCCCCTAACTGCACCCCTCCTCCCGCCTCTTCGTACTTCCCTCAGCAGCCCACGATGGCCGTGACCACCCACGTGCCATGCGTGGCGGGTCCCGGAGCCGCTGCGCCGAGTGTGAGCTGGACGGCGGTGGTGTCACGACTTGGCCCCTCATGCAGCCTTTGAAGTGCGAGGCCAACATGACAGACAGTTGCCCCCTCAGCTCCACACTCCAGCCCTGGTGCTGGTGGCATCTCCCACTTGCCAACGCGGTCCCTGCCGAGGCGGGTAGCGGGCAGGCCCTCCGCGGCCCTCCGGGAATGTCCAGGGAGAGCAGACCCTGGGAGGCTGGGAGGGTCTCTTGGAAAACGCTTGGCCCGGCCGCAGACCTCGAGGGAGGCTCTGGGAGCGGCCCCAAGAGAGGTCTGCTTGGAGGCCCTGTGGTGGTGGATGACGGCCCACAGGCCACGTCTCTCCCTGACCGCCAACCTGCTGCTGAGGCGGGCGGGTGGCCTCCGTGGGCGCACGTTCACGCAACTTAGCCGTGGCCTTCCACAGAGCGACGGCCTCAGGCAGCAGGCCTGTGCTGAGGAAGGCCCCGCCTTGACCAAGGCCCGTGTCATGATGACGTCGCCGCGTCGGCCAGACCCGGTGGCCGTCCCCATTGCACATCACTGCCAGGTGGGAAAACCCTGACCAACCGCGAATGCCTGAGCGATATGGTTCTCATATCCCTGCTCCCTTGGGGCAGGTAGAACCTATCCCCCCACCCCCCTGTCTGACCGGAGTCAGGCCCACCCGAAGCTCCTCTCCTGCTCTGAGCGCCGCCCTGCCCTTCCCTCACTCAGGCCCCAGAAGCCCAGCGGCTGGGTGTGCTCGAAGCCACCGGCCTCTCCCGCATGTCTGCCCGTGTGTCACGGGGCAGGTGAGCTGGGCGGCGCAGAGCGGGAGCAGAGCTTCTCACCACATGAAAGAGCAGGCTCTGGCCGGGCGCCAGGCCACCGGCTGCACAGTGACAGAGTGCGTCGCACCTTGGATTTGAAGTTCATAAATAGACCCACAATGTTGATACTTCAGGGGGCTGGTGGGTGGGAGCTGGATCGCAGCTTCTCGGGCTCTGTAATTAATTTATCCGGCGAGGAGGCGATGATGATGCCAGGGAGAGAAAAAGAAGGCCTGGGGGCTGTCTGTGGCTTTTCCTCAGAATGACAAGGTCCTGCAGCCTGGAGATGAATGAGCTCAAACTGCGTGTGTGCGTGTGTGTGTGTGTGAAACATGTGGTATGTGCTGGGGGCATTTGTATCGTGCGTGTGGTGTTGTTCCTGTGAGGTTGGCTGTGATGAGTGTCTCCCTGGTGGGTGTCTGTTTACGTGTGTTAATGTAGTGTGGGAGGTGCACGTGGGTTTGAGTACGAGGTGTGAGCATGCTGCAGTGTGTGTGGTGTATGTGTGTGAGGTGAGGAATTAAGGCATCTGGTGTGCTGTGTGTGAAACGTGCCTGCACGTGGTGTCAGAACTTGCGTCACCTGAGGGCGTGAGCTGTGAAGGGTGCGTGCTGAAGTGTGCTGCATGTGTTCATGAAGACAGGGTATGTGTGAAGCACGCATGTGTGAACTGCACATGTATGATGAAGGGCGTGAGATCCAGCACAAATGTCCTGTGGGGGTTTGTGTACATGATGTGTGTGACATGCTTGTGTGATGTAAGGGTGTGAGGCATATATGTTTTATATATGATATCTATGAGTGGGGCACGTGTAGCATGTATGAGTGTAGCATGTGTGAGTGGGTAGTGGGTATCGTTAATGTGTTTGCATGATGTGTGGTTGTGTTGTGTGTTATACAGAACAGGTGTCACATGTGTCATAGGTACACAGGCACGTGTAGTATGTGTCGCAGAGGGTGCACATGAGCATGAGTGTTGTCACATGGGGTGTATGAGTGTGCTGCGTTACGTGTAGTGCATCTGAGCGTGTTGCACATGGTGTGTCTGGCTGTGTGCTATCTTGTGCGTGTCTAGATGTGTGTGATGTTCCTTACATGAGCTGCGTGAGCATGTGTGTGGCACATATGGTGCCACCTGTGTCACCTGTGCGCTGTGTAAGCCCATGTTCGTGTGTGCTGGGTGGGACGGCTGCGTGTAAGCACGTGCGGTGTGCGCAGACATGCGCTTGCGTGCGCCGTGTTGCCATTCCGTGTGTAAGCGAGCACGGCATGTGTGGTGTGTGTGCGGGCCGGCTTCTCAGCACCTGAGCAGACAGGCCTGGTCTGGCCTCTTTGATGTTGGGGGCGGCATCCTGGCACAGCCGGCTGGGTCTCCCGCCACTCCAGCTCTGCTGCTAAATCCCAGGGGAAGAGAAAGCCTGTGCTGGAGAGCTCAGAGCACCACGCCCTGGGCCCTCGGGGCAGGGTTTGATGGGCTGTTTCTCTGGGCCTCCACTGAGCCTCTGCCAGTCGGGGAGGCCTCTCGCTGCTCAGGTCTTGCTGGTGGAGTTCAGTGAGTCCAGGAGAGGGAGGCACCTTGGAGCCCGCCCCTGGCTGCACCCCAGCCGGGAGTCTGGGCCTCGGCCCTGGCACTTTCCAGGGACAGGGACAAAGGGAGTTAGTCCCAGTTTTGACCTTGAGTAAGCAGGCCTAAGGGAGTAGTCCTGATCTGAGCGTTTTCTGAAACAGCTGCCCCGGGGGCTGCGAGGTGGCTTGGGGGTTGGGGTTCTCTGGCCTTCTTTCTCTGCCCATCTCTAGTTCTCTGGCGTCAGTCAGTACCCCCTCAGCTCCACAGCACTCCTCTCCGAAGCTCAGAACCAGCCGCCAAGGCATCTTGGCGTGGTGGCTTGCTCTCGTCCTCATTTTCTGTGTCTAGCCCAGACATGGGGCCGTCACTTGCCTTCCCATCTGTGCAAGAGGGAAGAAGGAACATAATTCAGTGAGCCCCTAATTCAAACCTGAGGGCCCCTGGGGTGTTGGGGGGTGTTGTGGGGGTGG
>PVHY01028986.1:0-14705 GCA_004024945.1 Uropsilus gracilis | reverse complement strand
CTGGTACGACAATTCAAACCTGGAAGTATGTGTGTGTGTGTGCGTGTATAGAAGAAAGAAGCAGAAAAATACAAACTTTTACACATAGATTCTGATGAACTTTAGACATTTTATGAAAAAAACATGTTCAGTGTTGGGTATCCACAAGATAAGTGTAAAAGAAGAATTATTAAGACAGCAGACATAACCTTTAAAAATCACACCAGAGCCATAAGGTAAAGCAGCAAAGCAGCGGAGATGGGATTAGAGAAGACGGCCTGCAGCAAGAAAACATGGACAGATCACAAATGAATACAGGCCAGGCACGGTGGCTCATGCCTGTAAACTTCAGCCTATGAAGCGGCCGGGGCCAGGGATCGTGGTTCAAGTCTCGCCTGGGGCCCGTAGCGAGACCTAGTTCCAAAAAATAGCTGGGCGTGGTGGCGCGCGCCTGTCATCCCAGCTACCTGGGAAGCTGAGGCTGCGGATGGCTTAAGTCTGTGGTACCCTGGGCAACGAGAGCCTGTTGTTCCACGGGCAAAAATAGCGAGACCTAGTCTCAAAAAAAAAAAAAAGGAAAAAAAAAAAGAATACTGACTGGCCGCCCAACGCAAACTTAAGACTGAAAACCTATCATCAAGGTTCACCTGGTTCCAACAACACAGTCCCTCCCTCAGTGAAAGGTCACTGCCATAGGAAAGAGACGAATGGACTGAGCACAACTAGTAAACAACAAAGAGTGGGGTTCGAGAGAATGGAAGGGGTACCAGAGGGAGGAGGGAGGGGGAGGTATCCCAGAAACCACTTACAGAGGCCGTGATCTAAAGAACAAAATAAATAATATTTTATATATATGTGTGATGGTGCATGCCTGTAATCCAAGTGCTGGGAAGCAAGAGGCCAGGGATCGCTTGAGTTAGCGGGTTCAAAACTATCCCAGGCAATATAGTGAGACCTGGTCTCAAAAAAGCAGCTGGGCATAGGGGCAGGCACCTGTAATCCCAGCTACCTGGGAGGCTGAGGCTGGGGATCACTTAAGTCCATGGGATTGGGACTACCCTGGGCAATATCGCTAGGCCTAGTCTCAAAAAGTAGGACAGCAGATATACTATGTGTGACTTTCAGATTTGTCACAAAGTAAAAGAAAAATGTTTGCTTAATCAGCAGGAGGAAAAACATATGTGCCCACGTGTGTGGGTCTATGTGTGTGTGTGTGTACACATGACAAGACCATGCTTTCCAGAATCCTCTTCCTGTGTAAGAAGCTACCTCCACATTACCCACCATCAAAGCCTGGTGACCAGGCCGGGCATGGTGGCTCATGCTTGTAAGCTTCAGCCTATGAAGCGGCCGGGGCTAGGGATCGCGGTTCGAGTCCCGCCTGAGGCCCGTAACAAGACCTAGTTCCAAAAAATAGCTGGGCGTGGTGGCGCGCGCCTATAATCCCAGCTACCTGGGAAGCTGAGGCTGGGGATTGCTTGAGTCCGTGGTACCCCGGGCAACGAGAGCCTGCGGTTCCACAGGCAAAAATAGCAAGACCTAGTCTCAAAAAAACAAAAACAAAAAACAAAAACAAAGCCTGGTGACCCTTGAGGACATTATGTCAAGTGAAATAGCCAGACACCAAAAGATAAACACTGTGTGATTCTACCTGCACGGGATACCTAGGGAAGATAAATTCTAGAAAATAGAACCAGAATGGCGCTTGCCAGGGGCGGGGGCAGGAGCAAGGGGTATTAACTGGATATGGAGCTTTCATTGTGCAAGACAAAACAATTCTCCGATTTGTTCGCCAACAGAGCAAATGTTTCCCACCGCCGAGTGGTACACTTGAAAAGGATTAGGATGGCAAAAAAATGAAAAACACTGATTCATTTGGCTCTGACTCTGCGTTTCGACAATCTGGGCCTGGCTCAGCAAGGCAGGTCTGCTGATCTGGGCTGGGCTCCCGCCTGTGTCTGCAGTCAGCTGCCTTACTGGCTGGGAGCTCACTGGCCAGCAATGACTCAGCTGGGATGGCTGGTCTGCCTGCAGGCTGTCCATCTCCAGCAGGCTAGTCTGGGCTTGCTCTTGGGGCCATGGCAGGAGGCCCAGGGGTGAGGCCACACTCAGAACCAGCACTAACCCCCCCACCCCCAGTGTGGGATTGGCCATAGCAAGTCACAAGTCCAGCAGAAACCCAAGAGGCATGCAAACAGTCTCCATTCCACGTCTTCATGGAAGTTCACTTAGAAAACATCTCTGCCATCTTGGTGTCTCTTTCCCAGTACCGGCCCTCGTAGTTAGCAGCAACAGGCACAAAGAATTCCCTTCCCTGTCCTTATTTATTCATTCCTTATTTATATCATGTCCTTATTTATTATTTATTTGAGACTAAGTCTCGCTATTTTTGCCTGTGGAACCGCAGGTTCACGTTGCCCGTGGTACCATGGACTCAAGCAATCCCCAGCCTCAGCTTCCCAGGTAGCTAGGATTACAGGTGCATGGCATCACACCCAGCTATTTTTGGGGGACTAGGTCTCACTGTGTTGCCCTAGGCGGGACTCGAACTGCAATCCCCAGACCCAGTCGTGACTCCATAAGCTGTCGCTTACAAGCACGTGCCACTGTGCCCAGCCTTATTTATTTTTTAATTTATATATATGTATAAATATATATATTTCACATCTTATATTTCCTGGGGTTCACCCAACACCTCTCCTCCCTGACAGCTCCCACTCATCCCAACCTTCTCCCTGCACCCCGCCCCCCCGCCCCGAGTTGTACATTTTACTTTAGTCTGGTTGTTAGCTTATTTTGACTTTTCCTCCTGGTCCTTTGTTTTTCCTACATCCCATATATTAGTGATACCATTTCTGTCTTTTCCTTTCTGACTTGTTTCTGCTAATATGATTTTTCTAGGTCCATCTATGTTATCTCAAATCCTTTCTGACTTGTTTCTGCTAATATGATTTTTCTAGGTCCATCTATGTTATCTCAAATGGATTAAATTTGTCATTTTTAACTGATGAGTAATATTCCATTGTGAATATAAACCACATCTTTTTCATCCATCCATTTTGGGACATTTGGGTTGTTTCCGTGTCTTTGTCATTATAAATAGCGCTGCCATAAACATCTGTGCACACGTGTCCCTTTGTATAAGTACTGAGGTCTCCTTTGGGTAGATTCCCACCCTTCCCCATCCTTAGGCCCATTTTACGGATGAAGAAACTCAGCTTCGAGGGTTTTGGCTGGTGAGAAGCTGAGTGAAGACGCAGGCTGGTGGTGTAGTGTTTCTGACCCCAGAACTCAGCACTAGCGGAGGACAAGATGTGGTCACTTGTCCTCCCTGCCCCTGGCCACCAAGGCTGGTCACATGCTCCCAAAGACCTTCCTGGCCCCACATGCCCCAAGGAATTCCAAAGAACTGGACCTTTTCTAGGTAACTCCATTTCCTTGGTGACCACTTGATTTCTAAATGGAGTCTCTTGTCAAGTCCCTCTTTCTCATTAGATGAAGTAAAAGCATGGGGTTTTTTCATTATCTAGGCAATGAGTGGAGTTTTGAGGGGTACAGGACTGGGGGAATGGAAGAAAGGCAGGAGAGTGGGGGGAGTAGCGGAGGAAGGACCAAGATAGAGAGTGTGGTTTGGGAAAGCGCAAACACAGCTAGGTGATAGGGAGGTAGTGAGGTAGGTGGGTGTGTGTATGTGTGGGTGAGTGGGTAGGTAGGTAGATGGTTGGATAGAGAGACAGCTAGACAGAAATGGAGACCGTCATCAAGAAGTATATCCTTGGAGACAAAACTGAGGAAGGGAGAGTGTGAACTAAAGAGAGGGAGCACGGGAAAACACAGTGAGAAGAGAAAGACGAAGCAGAACAGGAACATACAACACAGCAATAGCGACAGAGAGACAATGTGACTTGATTTTTTGTTTTTTGGGTTTTTTTTTTGAGACTAGGTCTCACTATTTTTGCCCGTGGAACCGCAGGCTCATGTTGCCCAGGGTACCACAGACTCAAGCCATCCCCAGTCTCAGCTTCCCAGGTAGCTGGGATGACAGGCGCGCGCCACCACGCCCAGCTATTTTTTTGGAACTAGGTCTCACTACGGGCCCCAGGCGGGACTTAAACCGCGATCCCTAGCCCCGGCCGCTTCATAGGCTGAAGCTTACAGGCACAAGCCACCGTGCCCAGGCTTGAGACAATATGACTTGAAAAGCATCCAGGGAATGAAGGAGCAGAGACAGAGACAGGAACGGGGAGAAAGGAGGAGAAAATCATCCTGAGAAAGAGCAGAACAGATAGGGACAAACCGACAGCAGAAGGCAGGCCGGAGGGGACAGAGAGAGAGACAGGAGAGAAGAGGGAGAGGCGGGGCTGAGTTGGGGCTGACCCGGCTCTGCTGTCTGCAGAAAGGCTGACATCAGCGATGCCTGGTGCACCACCCTGAGAACCATCATCCTGCCTTGCGCTGGGGACAACTTCCCTTCCTGCCACCGCAGCCAGGAAGGTGGTGTCCCCCCACCCGCACCCCCACCCTCACCACACCCTGGGCCCCTGGCAGCAACTTGACTGGAAGGCAGACAGGAGGTGCTGGATGCAAGGATTTCGCATTCAGAGCAGAACCATTAATGCATTCTAAAAAGCTTTTTAGCTGCGGCCTGCTCTGCATGTTATTAATTTCTTTATTACAGATCTTGTTATTTTCAGAGGTCCCCGGGGACCCATTAACAACGGGTTTTTATGGGGAAGAAGTCGGTTAAAGTGGTGGGAATAACTGCGCCTCGGCCCTGAGTCAGTAATCGGAGTTGCACGGAGGATAATGGAGGTTGTTTTAATTTCCAAAATAGCAACAGTTCAGACATTTAATTGCAGTTTTATGCCCCTTTTTTCATGCTGCCGAGTGTAAAATATGTGGCCGGTAATATATAACAGCTAACCACTGAGCCACCCTGGCCCAGCCTCCTCATCCGTCAGGGAGATAGGAGCAGGGGGGAGGGAGGAGGGGAAGGAAGAGGGGAGGAAGCCAGGGAGAGAGCAGGGCAAAGACCCCGGCTGTCTTCCTGCTGTTTCTCCAGCGTGGCATTGAACACTTGAAACGACAGATTCCCTCCCTTTCTGCTGCCAAGCAGGCTATGCATAGCGCCCAGGTGACCGCAGGTGACAGGTGCACCGCGTGATGACAGCCGCGCTGCCACAAGAAGGCGACTTTTAAATGCACCAATGAAGTGAACGGAACAGACGCGCCAATGAAACCGTATGTCACATTCGTCTGCACCAAACCTCTGGCGCCTTTCTTGAGTCCCGCACCTGACCCCTGACCCCCAGGCCCCGGGGGGTGTTTGCCTGCATCCCTGATGCTCTTGACTCTGGTCCACGTGCGTGAGCTGCTTCCCCGGTGCTCTTCCGTGTGACCCCCCTTCTTGGCACAGGGTGACGTGTCGCTCCAGGAGCACGGTCTGATAACGCTGGTTTTCCTGAGCCTCCTTTTGTGGGCACACCTGAGGGTCCGTCACCTGGGACACAGAACGGTCTCCACCTGGCAACAGACGCTGAGGAAACCCTGAGTGAAGCCTCCTGGGTGTATGATGCCGGGTGGATTCAGTGATGAGTCGCAGCTGCTCATGGATCTGTTGAATTAAACAGCTACCTGCGCTTGGATGTTTACTGCAGCGCTATCTGTAATTGCAAGGACATGAAAACAACCCAGAAGTCCCCAAACAGACGATTGGATGAAGAAGATGTGGTATATATAACACAATGGAATATTACTCATCATGTAAAAACGACAAATTTGATGATTTTATGATAACATGGATGGACCTAGAAGAAATCATATTAGTAGAAACAAGTCAGAAAGAAAAAGACAGAAACCAAATGGTTTCACTAATATATGGGACAGAGGAAAAACAAACAGAAGTTCAGGAGGAAAAGTCAAAACAAGCTAACAACCAAACTAAAGTACACAACTGGAGGGGGGGTGGATAGGAACGGTCAGGGAAGGGAGGTGGTGGGTGATACCTGTGGACTACATGATGTTTTATATATATATATATATATATATATATATATATCATTGTAATATGTATATCATTGTAATATATATAAATATAAATCATTGTAATATATATATAACAATGATGTACTATTATATCTATAGTACAATGATGTACTATATATATGTATCTCAAGGAATTATTTAAATAATTAAAAAAAGCTACCTGTCTCCTACCAATGACCGATTCTTTTCTGTTCGCTTTTTGCTTTGGCCGCCAGGAAGCACCCACTGAAAACCTAATTGGTGAGCTCCCTCAGAACTGATATGGAGCTGCTGAGAAACCTAACAGTGAATGGGGTGAATGGAGAATGGGTCCATGGCGAGGACTCCCATGGCCCCCTTGGGTTTCTGCCATCCTTGCACCTAAGAATGGAGCGTGAGCTCTTCCCATAGCACAGCTCTACTCTCTTTGAGATCAGGGTACCTCTAAGTAGCAAGGGGCTGTAAGTTCTTATAAGCAACTCTAAGTATTGAGCAACTCTCAGTTCTCAGTTCTCCACAATATCAGCTGAACTACTTATGGGTTGGGGGAGAGTGGTGGGGTGTGGGGGAAGGAGGGCCCGTTATTTCTTCCCAAGTGTTTTGTGCTCCTTGGGCAGGGCCATTGGCTAGGGCGTGCACACATGCCCCAAGCTGAACCAACCAGATTCCCTCCCTCTGCCATTTGGATCTTTATCAGAATAAATGAGTCTCAATCAATGGCTGAAATTTTCACTCATGAATAGGAGAATATGAATGAATGTTATGCCACAATAGAGCTGTTATATGTATTGTGCTGGAATGCTCTATTATTAACGTAGTTAAGCCATGGACAGTTCTCCTCGAGTCTTTTTTCAAAGTAGATTCTACTGAATGAAGAATTGGGAAGTGGAAGTGGCAGAAGGAATTTATAAATACCAGCTGTAACCACGTTACCTATTGCAGAAATGAGGATTGAAGGAATGTTGACCCCAAAACTGATGAATGGCTGAAAAAGATGTGGTCTATGTACACAGTGGAATATTACTCATCAATCAAAAAAGATAAAACTTATGTCATTCGCAGCAATGTGGATGGAGCTAGAGGGAATCATGTTAGTGGAATCAAACCAGAAAGAAAAAGAGAAATACAGGGTGGTCTCACTTACATGCAGAATATAGGGAAAACAAACAGATAAGAAAAATTTAAAACCACTGACAGAACTGAAACATAAAGCAAGGGAGGGGGAAGACAGTAAGAATGGGGGAGGGGGGAGGGCATGAGAGATTAAGATGCTTCACAGGTGATAAGGTGATGGGAGAACCTGGGGTAGACAATGATGCAATATATATATATATATATGTGTGTGTGTGTGTGTGTGTGTGTGTGTGTGTGTGTACAATCAATAATAAAAAAAGTTGAGTATTTCTTCTAGCAGTTCTTCAGGAGAGTTGTACTCTTAATGTATAGCAGTCTTAGGAATACATAAATGATGTCCTTTCATGCATGTTTGAGTCATATGTGATAAACCACATCAAAAATAAATCAATAAGTATAATTGAAAACCAGAGTCCATTAGCAGTCATCTAGTCATGCTTTTTTTTTTTAAAACTACATCTATGGAGATGTTCATGTAGCTTTTGTCCTTTATTCTATTAATAAAGTATTTGATTTTCATGTATTGAACCAACCTTGCATTCCTAGACTAAAGCACACTTGGTAATGGTGCATAATCCTTTATAAATGGATGAATTTGGTTTGCTGGTATTGTGTTAAGGATTTTCACATGCATATTTATAAAGAACATGAAACTATAATTTTATTCTCTTGTGATTTTCCTCCCTGACTTTCAGCATCAGAATACTATTATAGAATGAGTAGAAAGTGTTTCCTTCTATTTTTTTTGGAAGAATTGGTGAAGGATTTGTGTCAATTTTTTAAATGTCCAATAGAATTCACCAGTGAAGCCATTTAGTGCTAGGCTTTGTCGTCTTTGATCACTAATTCAGCTTGCTACAAGTTATTAAGTATTAATATCAAATGTTAATGTCAGAAATTAAACTTAAAACCGGCTTCAGTAGTTTGTGTCTTACGTGGGTATGTTACATCTCAGTGATTTAATTTGTTCATCATATTACCTCATAACCTTCTATTTCTAGTATTCGTTCTTTCATTTCTGGAGAATTCCATCCATCCATCCATCCATCCATCCATCCATCCATCCATCCATCCATCCATCCATCCATCCATCCACCCATCCATTCATCCATCCGAGACTAGATCTCGCTATTTTGTCCAGGGAACTGCAGGCTCACGGTGCCGTCGTACCACAGACTCAAGCGATCCCCAGCCTCAGCCTCCCAGGTGGCACGCGCCACCATGCCCAGCTATTTTTTGAGACTAGGTCTCGCTATGTTGCCCCAGGTGGGTCTCGAACCCGCAGATTCAAGTGACTCTTAGTCTCCACCTCACTCGTAGGCCTCACTTGTAGGCAATTAACGGCACACACCACCGTGCACAGCCTTGCTTTTTGGAGACTTTTCGTCTCCTTTTTCTTGAGAGCTCGTTTGGAGGTTCTAGCAGGAGGTTGTAGTTACTCCTATACCCTTGACCCAAGGAACTGCCTGGCCCTGTTCCTGGAAGACTGTTCCTTTCCCTCGTCCAGCACAGCTTTAGGCAAGCAGGATACACGTGGAGCTGGGAGGGAGAGAAGATACATCCGCTTGTCAAAAGACCCGCCATCAGTCTTGGTGACTAACAGGTTCACAGATACCCAGCCACATCCCCTTCTCCTTTCATGTGATCGGTTCTGCTGAGAAGCTTATCCTGTTCGTTGATTTTCCAAAGAATCAACTTTTGATTTTGTTGATTTTTCTCTATTGTTTTCCTATTCTCTCATCTATTTCTGCTTTAATTTTGGTTATTTCTCTCCTATGCTGGGTTTAGGTTTCGTTAGAAAACATCTTCAGGTAGAGGTTTAGGTTGTTGATTGGAGATATTTGTTTTTAAATTTAGGCATGATGGGCATGGTGGCGTGCGCCTTTAATCCCAGCCTAGGAGGGAGGCTGAGACTAGGAATCACTTGAGTCGGCAGGTTTGAGACTACCTCGGGCAACATAGCAAGACCTAGTTTCTAAAAAATAGCTGGGCATAGTGGCGCGTGCCTGTAATTCCAGCTACCTAGGAGGCTGAGGCGAGGGAACATGTGTCTGCGGTTCCCCGGGCAACATATAAAGATCCAGTCTCAAATACATACATAAACAAACAAACAGACAAACAAATAAATAAATAAATCTAGGCATGAACAGTTATACAGTTCCCTTAGCCTTATTCCTTTGCATCTAATAAGTTTGATACCTGATACTTTCATTTTCATTAATAGCAAAGTGCTTGCTAATTTTTCTTGTGATGTCTTTGACTCACCTGGTATTTAGGAGGAGTGTATTGTTGAGTCTCTGCATATTTGTAAATTTTCTAAGTTTTTCTGTAATGTTTCATTTCCTTCCATTTGACAGAAGATACCTTGTATGATTCCCAGTCCTTAATATGTTGAGAATTTTAGCCAGGCACGGTGGGTTGTGCCTGTAAGCTTCAGCCTATGAAGCGGCCAGGGCCCAGGATCGTGGTTTGAGTCCCACCTGGGGCCCGTAGTGAGACCTAGTTCCAAAAAAACAGCTGGGTGTGGTGACGTGCGCCTGTCATCCCTGCTACCTGGGAAGCTGAGGCTGGGGATGGCTTGAGTCTGTGGTACCCCGGGCAACGAGAGCCTGCGGTTCCACAGGCAAAAATAGGAAGACCTAGTCTCAAAAAACAAAAACAAAAACAAAAAAACAATATGTTGAGAATTTTTGGTGGCTGAATATGGTCTCTCTCCTGAAGACTATTCCATGTGCACTCAAGAAGAATACTTATTTTGCTTTAGTTGGATGGAGAGTTCCATAGAAGGTCTAGCTGAGCTGGAGGATTGTTCAAGTCTTCTGTTTCTTGAGCTTTTGTGCAGATAGAACCATTATTGAAAGGGAGTACCAAAGTTTCCAACTGTGATAACGGGATTTCCTATTTTGCCTTTCAAGTCTGTATTTTGGGACCTTGTTGTTAAGTTTGCATGTTTATAAGTAATGTATCTCCTTGATGGACTGTCTTTTTTCTCATTATAAAATCTCCTTCTTCGTCTCTATTAACAATTTTTGTCTTAAATTTTTTAAATTTGTATAGCCACTCCAGCTGTCTATTTTAATTATAGTTTATACGATATATCTTTTAACATTCTTTTTTCATTTTCAACCTATTTGTGTGCTTGCATCTAAAGTGTGTCCCTTACAGAGAGCATATAGCTGGATCCACTCTCCCAATCTGGACCTTTTGACTGAAGTTTTTAATTCACTTACATTTAATGTAATTATTGATAAGGTAGTATTTATGTCTAATTTTGTAAGTTATTTTCTATATGCCTTATAACTTATTTGCTTCTCTATTCCTCCATGAATACTTACTTTTGTATTAAGCTTATATTTCCTAATGTACTATTTGCATTCCTTTGTCATTTAATTTACTTATTTATTTGACTCATTTTCTTATTGGTGCCCTAGGGGTTGCAATTAATAACTTACAACAGCCTGGTTCACAATAATACCCTCCCATTTTATTGCAACAGTACTAAAATGTTGCTTCTATTTAACTCCAGTCTTTCTTCATTTTGCTATTATTGTCACGCAAATTAATTATTGACTTTATATATTGAATGCCCATTTACATAAATCAAAGATTGAATGTTCAAAAGCACAGAAGTATATCATTGCCTTACTCGCCCATCTTTTAAATCATAGGGGAGAAAAAGGAATTACAAACAAAAATACATTTATAGTTTCTTTTATATTTACCTATGTGGTTATGTTTACCTGTGACTTTTATTTTTCATGTGTATTTGAATTACTACTTACTGTCCTTCCAGTCGGCATGAAGGACTCCTTTCTGGGTAGGACTTGCTTCTGGGTAAATCTGTTAGCAATAAATTATCTTAGTTTTCAAGATATCAGAACTGTATGGCACAGAACCAGCAACATGGGACAGACACCAGAAAGGATCCTGGAGAAGTCACCACGTAGCTGCCCTACACCAAGTTCCCGTCATGCTCCACCTGACTATCTACCTCAGCTACTCCTGGAGACCCGAGCAGCCTGGTCTGCAGCTATCCAGGAGGGCAAGTCCACACCCAGGAAAAATGGACACAGTTCCAGAAAAAGAAAAGACGGGTGGGCCAAACATGGACCAACGGCTTGCAGCCAGAGGACCTGGAGTAACCAGAGGGGGGGAGGGGGAAAGGGGTGGAATGGGGAATAAAGGGTACAATACGGAAGGGAGGGCCAAAGTTAAGGGGAATGACAACCATACAAATGTGACCAAAATTGTATGAAAATAACAAAGTAAAATTTAAAAAAATAAAAAATTATCTTGGTTTTAATTTGTCTGGGACTGTCTTAATTTCTCCTCCACTTTTGAAGGATGGTTTTGATGG
The DNA here is from genome assembly GCA_004024945.1 of Uropsilus gracilis. NCBI lineage: Eukaryota > Metazoa > Chordata > Mammalia > Eulipotyphla > Talpidae > Uropsilus > Uropsilus gracilis. Next base: position 3,211 of record PVHY01028986.1, on the reverse strand, counting down.
ATACAGAATTCTTGTTTGATTTGAATTTTTCCTTTTGTTACTTTAGTATTTTATCAGCCTTCTGACTGCCTTAGTTTTTGATGAGGAGTCAGCTTTTAATTTATGATGGGTCCCTTATATGTGATTAGTCACTTCACTTTTTTTTTTTTTTTTTTGAGACTAGGTCTCGCTATGTTGCCTGGGGTTGTCTGGAACCTGTGGACTCAAGTGATTCCTAGCCTCAACCTCCCAAGTAGCTGGGATTACAGGCACGCGCCATCATGCCCTGATAATCTTTCATTCTTGATACTTTCATGAACTTTGTCTTGCTTTTCATCCTCTATCTGGTATGGATTTCTTTGAATTGATCCCATTTGGAATTCATGAAGCTTTTTGAGTTAAGTATATATTTGGGTATATATTTGTCATCAAATTTAGGAAGTTTTGGAAAATTACTTCTTTAAATATTCTGTCCTTTTCTCCTCTCCTAATATTCTCATTTTTTTAATGTTGGTATGCTTGCTGACATGCCAGAGGTGTCTGAGGTGCTGTTCTTTTTCCCTTTATTTCTCACACTAGATTCTCTCAATGAACCTCTCAAAGAAATTCAAGTTCTTTGATAAATTCTTCAGCTTGTTCAAATCTACTGCTGAACCCCTCTGGTGAATATTTTTACTTATGTTAATTTACTTTTCAGGTCCATAATTTCTATTTGTTTGTTTTCTATAATTTCTATCTCTTTTCTAGATTCTCTATCTTATGAGACATTATTTTCATACTTCCTTTTAGTTTTTGAGATGTGCTTTCTTTTAGGTCTTTACATCCTAGTAATAGCTAATTTAAAGAACTGAAAACTTAGAGATTTTTCTCTCACAAATCCAGTGTCTGGGCTTCCGCAGGGAAATTTTGACTTACAGCTTTGTTCTGTTTGTGAGCCGTATTTTCTTGTTTCCTTGCATGACTCATACATTTTTGTTGAAGACATTTCAAAAATATAATGGGACAACTGAAAATCAAATCCTCCCCCCACCGTTCCCCCTGCAGGTTAGTTGCTATGACGACTTGCTTGTTTAATGATTTTTCTCAATTACTTCCATAAAGTCTGCATTCTTTGTCAAATGTAGCCACAGAGGTCTCTGCTTAGTTAGCTTAGTGGTCAACTGGCAATTGGACAGATTTTCCTCAAACTCTGGAATCAATAAGTATCCCAAATTTTTCTTAGGGGCTGTGTATGTGTGCAAGTGTGTGTACAGGTAATACACATGTGCATGTGTTTGGGGCACAATAATGCCACCTTAATTTTCATGTTCTGCTTGCACAGAGTTTCAGAGTTAGTCAGAGGTGGGAGCTGAAGGCCTTCTTACACCTTTCATACAACAGCCCTGACATGCACAACCATACGTGTGTGTGTGGCCTGGAATATCTCAGAGCTTCGAAATGACTCTCTGGTCATCTAATTTCCCAGATTTTCCTTTTAAGCTATTGGCCAGTTGTGCTTGTCCCTCAAGCTGCGCCTCAGACATCTGATGATCAGTAATTGCTTCTAAAGTGTTTTGACATATGCCTCTGGGAAAGGATGTTTGATTGGTTGAGCTCTAACTAAGTCAGAGGCCTTGCAAGTGAGATCTTCTGTGGATCCACTCAATAGGTCAAATAATGACAGTTCTCTGGGGGGCTGGGGGATGGCACCAATCTGTCTATCCCTTCCAAAGGATGTCAGGTTGCTGATTCTACCCTCATTGCACTGAAAAAGTTTACCTCAGAGCCAAGGAAGGGGAGATGAGAATATTAAAAGTTACAATACCACAAAACTTGTTGCTCTTGCAACAAGATTCAGCTATTCTTTGTATGTCTTTTAAAAACAAATGGTCCCTAGATTGCTGCAAGTCTTTGGTTAATTTCCAGAATTCTGAAAAAGTTGTTTCTGACAATCTTTACCAGTGTTTTCATTACTTTTATGAAGGAGGGAGTTTTCAGCGGTCCTTAACTCTGCCATTTCTACTGACATCATCCTCTTTTTTTCTTAAAGTTACATAAAATAATAGTGTTTCTTACAATTGATGACATCTTAGATTTGATAAAATATGGCAGGCCTTAGCTATAAAACACAACTAACTAACTAAGGGGAAAGTTAAAAATAAGGTGACACTAAATGTTAGACAATTAAAAAATTATATGATGGGGCAGATACATAAACATCTTAGTTTTCATATTATTATTGGACATGATAGAGATATTGATTACTTAACTTTGCTACATTAATTATTTGTGTTTAATGTAAGAATAACCACTAAGAGAAGTGCAATATCTAACTTACAAATCAATGAAGGGTAAAGGAAAGATGATTAGTTCAATGGAAAACAGGACAGAGAAAAAGAAAACATAATTAAGAGACACTATGACACAAAAGTAGGTGTTACAGATATTCCATATAAAATAATCACAATGAATGTAAATAAATTAAATCCACTCATTAGAAAGAGATTTTTCAGATTGATTTAAAAATTCAGCTATAGATTCCACATACAAGAGACATATCGAAAAGATATGAAAGGTAATAGTAAATTAATAGAAAAATATATGTAGCCAGGCACGGTGGCTCGTGCTTGTAAGCTTCAGCCTATGAAGCGGCCGGGGTTAGGGATCACGGTTCGAGTACCGCCTGGGGCCGGTAGCGAGACCTAGTTCCAAAAAAAAATAGCTGGGCGTGGTGGTGCGTGCCTGTAATCCCAGCTACCTGGGAAGCTGAGGCTGGGGATGGCTTGAGTCTGTGGTATCCCGGGCAACGAGAGCCTGCGGTTCCACGGGCAAGAATAGCAAGACCTAGTCTCAAAAAGAAAAAAAAGAAAAATATATGCAGCAATAAATAGATATTTACCAAATGAGAGCTTGTAAAACAATGTGACTGCTAAATAAAACAAATTTTAGAGAAAGGAACAATCTTCAGAATAGTGGGTAATAGGCCAGGCACGGTGGCTCGTGCCTGTAAGCTTCAGCCTATGAAGTGACCGGGGCTAGGGATCGCGGTTCGAGTCCCGCCTGGGGCCCGTAGTGAGACCTAGTTCCAAAAAAATTAGCTGGGCGTGGTGGCGCGCGCCTGTAATCCCAGCTCCCTGGGAAGCTGAGGCTAGGGATTGCTTGAGTCCATGGTACCCTGGGCAATGAGAGCCTGCAGTTCCATGGGCAAAAATAGCGAGACCTAGTCTCAAAAAAAAAAAAAAAAAAAAAAAAA
>PVHY01028985.1:0-14716 GCA_004024945.1 Uropsilus gracilis | reverse complement strand
AAAAAAAAAAAAAAAAATTCAGTCTGCTTATACTTGTTTGCTTGTTTGTACATAAATTAGGGCTAGGGTGGCAGTTACTCATCTAGTCTACGTAAAGAAGGTAAAGCACAGGTCCCTGGCACGTGGTCTAAAGACTGGTCTTTCACTTTAGAGTGACTGGATTCCACACATTAAGAATTTTCCTGTTTGTTTTATAAGGTGCCTAGTGCATTTCACACGTCAAAACACACCGCCGTTTTGAAGTCATTGTACATCACCACTAATCAGCTTTTTGTTTCTCACAGAAGACGTTTAAGCTCCTAGGAATAAGATTTCATGAACAGGTTAACCACATATCAAGGTAGAAAGACTAGTTTCACAGTCTTTGATAGTTTCACAGTCTGCCAAAACATAGCAAGTCACCTGGAAACAAATTTTACAAAATGATGCTGTGATCTAAGGCACTATTCATAGTGTTTGTCAATTTCTAAAATTCAGTTATGTTAGTTCTCCTTGAGCAATTTTGATTAGACCCAAAGTTTTAGGTTTTTTAGGAACACCTGAATTAGATTGATGTGAGTTCACTAAGTCCCTAGGAGACTTATGTTTTACTTCTTGTTCTAAGAGAAAACTGAGGTATGGATATGTTAAATTATGTGGCCAAAGTCATACCCAGCTAATCATCATTACAAACAGGACTTGAAGATCTTTTCATTAAAAATCTTAGACCTCTTTTGTAACACTTTATCTCCACAACTAAACATAACTCTCTTAGGAATTAATGTCAATCCTAGCTACAGTTAAATTATTTAGTAACACTGCAAAAAATAATCATTCCTTAGTAGACCTAAGAATTTTCCCAAAATGAGCTATTTGAAATATTTTCAAATTATTTCTAACTGCTGTACATTGAGCAATAAAAGAAATTGCTTTCTTGTATTTTCCCCCTTTGTGTTTGTATACCTGCTCACAAAATCATCTCATACATAATGCAAGGTAATAAACTACAGCTTGTAATAGCTACAAAACCTTGCCCATGTGGAAAAGGAACTGGAAATCCATTACTAGCAATGTATCCTTCAAATGCAATTCAAGTTTGACAAACATTAAACAATTTGGGCAGGCGCTTGCAACCAATGTTTCCTCTGAGTGCTTTTTAGGTGTCTCATCATCACACTATTACTTTAAAATGCTGAGAAGAATTAATGATTTCCTTCAGATAAACTGCAGAGGAATGAAAAACCACACAGAAGTAGCCATGCTCATTGAGGTAGGGAGGGGGTAACAATATGAGTTACCTATTCAGAAGCTGTGAATAGTGTTGTTTTTTTTTAATCCCATTTTCTTTGCAACTCCTCAAATTAGGCTGCATTTGATTATAATTTGGAAAAAAAAAGTATTTCCTCAACAAAATAACCATTTTCTCATTCACTTATGAGGACACTGAATTTCAGTGTTCTATCACAGCTCATGGCTCTGTTTCCTTGGGTATACGAAGTAAAACTATATAGCTATCGAGGGATTAGTGGAGTTTCCTTTACCAAGGATTATCTCACCTGACTAAAGTGCCTTCTCACACAGAATTGTTTTATCTAAATAAGATACATTCTCAGAGACGCTAAACAGTTTTAGAGTTCTGAAATTTAAAGTCTGTTTCTTATGTGAAGCTGTGGAATGTGACCAACCAGGATTCATGCTGGGAATGAAGAAAACTTCATTCCATTCTTACATGTCTTCAGAACACTGAAGACGGAATGGCATGATTGACCTCCAGTGGGCAGCAGAGTCTTCATTCCTCCAATATTTGCCCTAAGTGAGATTTCTTAAGAGATAACAGCACGCTAAAGAGTGAATTTTTGTCCCCAAGTATCCCATAGGAAGTAATCTTTTACCTAATCTCATTTTGCCTAAGCCACTTATCCCCCTTGTTTGACTAGTGTTAAACCATTCTTTTCATCCTTTAAGTAAAACTTGTAAAATACAATAAACCTGCTGGATGGTGCATCCTTTCATTCAGTTCCAGCCTTTTTGGCTATGTCAATCTCTCTCATTGTCCTTCCTTGTTACCCATGTCCCCTGCTCTTCACAGTTTTTGAAGTGTTCTCTTTCTGTCTTGGAGGGGAATAAATCCTAAGAATCTATTCTTTCTTAGGAAAGAAAGGGCTTTATGATTTATGTATTTTTGTCTTGAAATATATACCAAGAATCATTATTTTTACCACTGGTCTATACAATGAGATGATGAAAAAATAAAAAGAAATAAAAAACAATTATGTACATATGAAATCAGGTCCAAAAGTGGCAGAAGCCTGCAACCAACAAGTCACAGGAAAAAACTTTTTAAAAAGCAGCTTCTGCCAGTCACGTTCCCTTAGGTCTGTCCACTTGCGTGGAGCAGTTGCCAGACAAATGCAGTTTTACAAGGAATTTTATTAACAGGGAATTCAATAGGGAAAATTCAGTAGGGGTTATTTCACCCCGAGTACCGTTTAGTACAAAAGTCCCAAACACATGTCCAAGATGGTGCCACTCCAAACCTGCAGACACCCTACAATGTCCAGTCCTTTTCCCATGTCTTCTCTTTGTTTCTTCTCTCTCTAGTGTTTCATGCTGCTCCACTTCTCCAAGGCTCTTGAAATTTCTTCCACAATTGCTGATGCACAAATCAGTTTTCCAAATCCCCAGCCATCTCCAGGTACCAGCTCACTGTGCCACCTTGCTGGGGTGCCACACTCTCCACATCATCTACTCCTCGGCTGGTCACTCTCTCACCATGTGGCTTCTCTCCATCTCCAGTTCATTCTTTCAGGGGCCTCTCCTGGCCAAGCCATATGGGTCTGTTCTCTCAGTTCACCATTCTTATCTTTCTCTCTCTTTTTAAAATTTCCTTCCTTTTATCTCTACTTTTTCTTCCCACTTCTCATCTTCTCTTGCCCAGGGTCTTTCAGACTCTGCCCACCTTGGTACTCTGGCACCAACACAATTTTTAACTCCGTCACTCACAACCCTGTATCACATAATATGTCCTAATATAGCAGAATTAGAGGATGCATGCTAAGACTGATCACTAACTCAACACACATTCAGTTCTTCTTATCAATTGTATACTTCTTAGCTACTTATACTTCTGCTTGGTGAGACGAAATCCTCTCTCCTTGCCTCCCTCCCCCTTTTTGTTTAGTTTTGCTTTTCACTATTGAAAAGTGAAAAATAATTCAGAGTATAGTGCACTACATGTTTGTCACCCATAAACATGTATTTCATCTTAATTCCTCTCTGCTTCCCTTGAATATCTTCTGAGTACTTTGAAGTGCAACTCAATTCATTCTTAAAAATTTCAAGCGTGTATTTATAGAAAGTAACATTTTGAAAACCATGCTATCATTATTGAATCTCACAAGATTACTGCTCCCTAATATAACCAGAAAAGTAATTATTGTTGAAATACCCCCAATAGTTTCTTTCAGCTTGATTGATTCAAATGGACTGCCTTTCTCTGATTTAAGATCTTTATTCAAATTTTTGAAGGACAAAACAATTTACTGCTCTATCATATTTTATACACACATTTTTGTCAATTGCTTCCTTGTGATGCTGTTTAACAGCTTCCTCTGTCCCTGCATTTTTTGTAAATTGACAGTTTGATGCAGAGACTTGTTTAGAATACCTGGATTCTGGAATACCTGAATTGTATACTTCCATTTGATCACATCTGAAGACAAAAAATATCTGTCCTTTTGTATGATTTATAGGTGATCTCATTAATGTTCAGCAATTAAACACTGATTATCCTTTTTTCCTATCATCAGAGGACTAGACCTCTTTCAAAGGCGGTAAGAATTGATTTAGTTATTTCACTTGTTTCAGCCTATGAAGTGTTCACGGATACCCACTTACCCATTACCAACACATACCATTCTGATGCCAAGGCTCAGCCTTCTAGAATTCCTGTCTTCTTTCTGTATTTTAAATAGTGGTTATGTATTTCATTTTAGGTTACACAGTGAAGACAAAAGTAGACTTGAATCTAACACACTGATTGAAGCTCATCTTAACATCAGTTGATCCACAGACGCAAGTGTTTCATACCCAAGACATTGATGTTTGCTGTTACTGAGTTTATATAATTACTTTTTAATGATATTGTTTTAACAAAACCTTAATGATAAAGATATGATTTGAGAATTATTATATTGCTCCATTCTCTTTCAACTTGATGGTTTTGACAACCATTGATACTTCCTATTAGAGTTCTTTCTTTTATTTTGATTTGCAAAATGATGATATTCTAAGCCTGCCATTTCTTATTCATGTATTACTTTCAGAAGTGTATATGAGGAGGTACTATGAAATGGTTTATAAATTTTTTTATTATTCTTTTTATTTTATTCACTAGTTTTAATAATGAATGTTTCCCAGCAATGATTAATAAGATTTTAAATTTTATATGCTCATGAATTTTGCTACTACCAAAAACCACCAACATTCTTTAATATATTTGCACTAATTGATGGTATTAACCTTTACAATGCTTATAGTCATATTGTCTACTCCTAAAATGTTATTTCTATTTAAACCCAGTATTTATATGTTTCTTAAACCATGGACTTGGAAAGTCCTTCACTTTTATTTTTCCAGTGGAGCTACTTTCCTTTTCCTCTAAAACCTAGAAATCACTATGAGGGTATAAGGAGGCAGAGAAATTGCTGACAGTAAAAATTCCTTAATGGAATGAGTCAAAGGCTGAGTTGCTGGGTGTTAGAAAATCCCCAGAGTAGGGTACAGTATATTGGCAAGTGGTTCAGTGATATAACACTTAAGGTTCAGGGACCTTAAATTCTAGAAGTTCCAATTGCTAGGGGATCCCTGACATGAAGATGCCATCCCAGTTAAGTGATCTCCATTAAATGACAGATAAAGGATTAACTGCCTGGGCTTTATAACCATTCAAGTTATTAGCTTTTTAATTAACACTGAAAGATCTGAAAGTACCTAATTGTATTCCGTTCTAATTATATTAACAAATTATACACATGAAAATTAAAATTCTGTTTTTCTAATATTCTCTTTAAGAATGTGCAAATAGAGTTGATGTTTTCTTAATAAATGTCTCTCAACTGTTATTATGTTTCTAAACAGAATAGAAAAAAATACATGTTAATAGTGCTCATTTAAGTATGTTGCATCCAGCTGGGATTATAGAATTAAAACAGGCTTTCCACAAGGGTATTAGAGATATACCACGTCGTCCACTTATTTAATTCACTGTAATAATAATCTTCTCATTGAATTATTTAACACATCTTTTTATAAAGGACTTTGTGCATTCAGGTTTGAATGTGAGCAGATTAGAATGTTACATTTATTTTCTTTAAGAAAAACTCAACAGGAAGAGCTATTTTGGAACCTATAGAATGAAGTAAATGAAAGCAAATAACATTTTGAGAAAAAGAGTAAGAATTTTACTCCTGACTCCCTGATTGCCCTCTTGGGCTCAATTTTAATGATGTTGGCTTAGGAATCATACTGAGCAAAGCCTCTAATCCTCAAATCTTTTTCAGTTCTTTCACTGAACCATCAAGATAAATTCTTGTTTTAAGGATTTTTATGCTTTCTTTTATACCTTCAGGACACATGTTGCCTACTGCTATTCCATGTGATGGCAATATAATATATAATCCACAGAATATTTGGTATAATCCAAATATTGGGTCAGCTCCAGTTACAGAAAGAAGGGGCAGTCATTTTGTATCAGAATAGTTTATTAGCCCAAGAGGATTTGGTTTGACATGTATCTGATCTTAAGAGATGTGGACAGATAATATCTAAAGTGTTAATGATGTCGTCCTGCCATATCAAGATATCTGAGATATGATGTAGGAAGCCGGCACTTCTTCATGGTCAAGGGGGAAACGCAGGAAAAAAATTGGTGTAAAATACAGAAACTTCATTCTGATGAAAGGCAGAATGCCGTGGGAAGAGTTGTAGTTGAGGTATCCACCCCAAACCTCTTTTTAGCTATTTCTACCTCTTCTAAGTTGAGAAGCAAGAACTGAGATAGTGACAAGGGACTTAGAATTCTTTTTGTCGCTTACAGGACTCTATACCTTGTCATTTTTACCCAGTTTCATATATAAAATATCTGTAGATGCAGTAGTTTTAATTTGTCATATATTGCTACATGACAAAATACCCCAATATTAATAGCTAAGACAACAACCAATCTAAAATCAAACATAACTTCTTATGATTTTTATGTTGACTAGGTTCATTTGAGTAGTTTCTATGCTCTATATTTTATTAACTGAAGTTGAAATCATCTAAGAGTTGAACTGGAAGAAATAAGATGACTTGCTCACATCGTTGTTATGCTGATAAGACAGTCATAAACCTGGGATGAACTAGGCTAAGGACACCAGAATGTACAGGACCATTCTCTCTCTCTTTTCACATAAAGTCTCAGGGTCTTTTCTTCATGCTCTCTCAATATATTTTCTCCATCAGGTTAGCTATTATGGCCATTTCAGGCATCTAAGACAATGGATGCAGACATTTCAAATCTTTAAGGTTTACTCTGAGAACTTTCATAATGATACTTTTGTTACCATGGATGCACAGATTCAGCATTATGCATCAACTCTCATGTCAGTGTCCATGAGAATGAAACCCCTTTAAGTTTATGGACAAGAGAATAGAAAGGGTGTTGCATGCTTTTTCTGGTTCTTGGTGGTGACATTTCTTAGAATCCCCAGCATCTCACAGCCTGGGAAGGCATGACCTAGCTTCGAAATGTGCTTACTGATCAGATGGACTTCAGAGGGTACCCTGAGTTTCACCTTAGAAGGAGTTAATGAGACAAAGGTTTGTTGTCTTGGTGAAGGAGTGGTGAATAACTGTATCTGACAGGGACTTTTAGCTCGTCCTGCCTCTCTTCTTCCCTCCTCCGTCTTCCCTCCCGATCTATCTGGTAGGCCAGTATATTTTACATTAAGTTAGTATACAGGGGGTTATTTTCAGTACACAATAAAATTGTTTTACTCCAAATTAATCTACCAAATGTTTATGTAACTATATGACTCAGTGAGTTAAATTTTACCCCCTATATATGTACATGCTTCACTCATCCTCCATTGAAACTCCAGTGGTGATCTACTATTTCCTTAAGCCTCCTCATCTCTTTCCTCTGGTACCAGTGTATTTTTCCACAGTGTAAAAATTATTTTTGTACTGCTTGTAAGTTCATTTGCTTTGGTTACTTATGTTCTGTAAAAGAATGAAACTACCTTTCCCTTACTGACTTATGTCAGCACCACCACTACATCAAGGTTCACCCATTTTATCCCAAAATCTACCTTCAAAGAAACCATCACAAAGATAAAAAAGGCTATTTACTGGTGGGGAAAAGACATTTACACATTACAGAACTCGTATACCTCAACAACAACAAAAAAACAATCCAACCAAAAATTTGGGCAAAAACTAAACAGACAAGTTTCCAAACAAGACTTTCAGATAGTCTACAGGCACCTGCGAAACATGTTCACCTTATTATATTGGAAAAAAGAAATGAGACAAGAAGCCTCTTAATGCAAACAACTTTCATTCTTGTAGTGTCCTATTACATGACTTCTACTTGCCATACTGGACAGAGAGAAAGGAGTTAACTGAGTATAACATTTTCTGAGCCCATTCATTCTAAAAGCACACTAATTCAATACCAAGTTAATTGATTTTGTCATGTCATAAATTGCTATCAATTGCCCTCTTTGCTTTTCTGGTCTTTGGAGAGAAATTTTCTTTAAATGGATTTCAAATGGTGTTTGCTAGATTTTTCTCTATCTTAAGTGGCTGCTAAACATTTCAGTGGCGATTGCCTGCCAGGCCATGCTAATTTTTCATCATGAAAAAGTAGGAAATATTTTGTAGGATATATACTTAAACAATTCTGCAGTGCACAACACCACCCACCACTGAAAGCCCACTGAATGTTGCTCATGACAATTGTCTCACTTGTGATAAGCAGCAGGACAAGACTCCTGAATCTCTGAAATTTTGGAGTCACATTTTTTCCTTAAAGGTTTTGTAATAGGCTCTGCTTGCAATAATTTTTTTTGAAACATAATCTATATACTGAAAACTGTAGAAATCATAAATGCACAGTTTGAGGAATACCATTGAACAGATTGGTTTCACCAAGAAACATATTCATATCAAGAAACACAACATTATCAGCCTCATAAAGCTCCTTCCATTTGTAATCTTAACTCCCCCTCAGAATGTGGTCACCTTCCTGTATGCCAATAGCTTAAATTATTACTTCCATATTTTCAAACATTATATAAAGTTGTGTATCATATCTAGCATCTTATAGATGGTCTTTTTTTTTCTTCTGATAAATGGTTCATGAGAGTCCCCTGGAATACTCTAACAGCCTTCAAGTTTTTGTTCTGGCTAGACTAAATATTTTGTTATTCTGAGGCAAGAAGCTGACATGAGTTTATCAACCCGAATAGGACACTGATGGCAATAAATGGGGCAGGAAAGACAGGACTTTCTGTTCCCTAGAAAACTGACCTCTGGCATGGTAGAGTGTAAAGGAATTTAACTGTGGGTGTGCTCCTGGTCAACACCTTTGAGGGAGGGACAAGAGTCAGTGTGAAAGAAACTGAGATGTGATCATTAGAGGTCATTACCTCTGCAAATCCCCATCTATCCCACAAACCAGAAACGTATCTTCATTTCTATTAAGGGAGCAGGTCCTTCCTCTCACCACTTAGACCATTCATTAAATTCAGTGAAGGGACTTGACCTTGGATGAGTAGACCCATGACCCCATATAGTACCCCAATAATCAGAATGAACAAATCCATCACTGTTTTCCACAGAGAGTAGGCCTTTCTGATGCTAATGATCATTCAGATGTCAGCTTTTAGTCAAGTTTAGAGGTCTCCTGACTTCTCAATGTGGAAAATATGCCATTTAAAATAGAGACTGTGGGAAAAAGCTATTGGAAATGATTATAAAAATGTACATAGTGTCTCTCATTGTTTAATGACAGTTTAGTGAAAGGCAGACCACACACAAGGGAGGTCCCAAGGAGCTCAGCTGCGAGCACAGATGTGTAGCTGCTTGTACCATCCAGGTGTGTGTAATTAAGTTCTGTGATAATCACACGGGGCAAAGTTGCAGAATGAAATACTCCTCAGAAAGCGTCCCCATCACGAAGTGGAGCAAAGTTGTATTTCGTGGTGAACACCTTGTGCTCCTCTCTCCTTTGCACTTCACCAGCAACACACTGGGCTTGTGATGAAGAGAAGAGAAAGAAGCTTCACACCCAATACTGGATGTATCCCTTTGTATGCTTTCCATGATGGCAAAGAATAGAAAGTAAGAATAAATAAATAAACCAACAAACAAATAGTCACCTACTGTGTCCAAGCAGTACACTATATCCTGTTCACTCAGTGACATACATATCTAACATTATTGTGTCTTAGAGGTAAAAGGAACACTGGATAATCTTCATAAGTATAACAAATCTATGTCACACATTTCATCTAATTTCTGTTTGCTTTTCTTCCAGCTAAAGCACCCTTTCTCTTCATAAGATGAAAGGAAATGAAGATAAAATATAGATGGAAAGTAGGTGAATATTTTGCTCTTCTTGGCAACGAGGTACTATAATTGAACTTCAAATAACTAGGGATTACTTACAAACTTTTTCCCCTAATGTCAATGCTGATTTGTGTGTGTGATAATAAAACATGCCTATTACCCTTGTCTATTAGAAAAAGTTCCATGATGACTGAGTCCTGAGTCACATTCCTACACAAGTACCTAATGGATGGCCACAGTGAGCTCAATAAATGTTTGTTGATTGACTACATGTGCTTGTCAGCTCTCATGATTTGATGATGCTTTAACACCAACTAACGTTCACTTCAGCTAGTCAGCAACAGATGAAAAACATGGAATTTGTATGAAGATACAATACCTCAGTTTTTCCCTTTCAAGAGAAATCATGGAGTTCTAGCATCACACATGGGCCCAAACTTAAGATTTAGGGTTTTTCAATCTAAAGAATCTTTCAAAACTGAAAGATAACTTTCAGTTTCTTTGTCTTTCCCTACCTCCTCATCTATCCTCTTTCCTTCAGAACTTTCATAAATAATATGGTGGAAATAACATCTGAGAGGATGAAACACCAGAAGAGTCAGAAACAGAGTGGGAAGCTGAAGGGGAAAGTGAAGACCAATAGTGATAACTTCTCTAGAGGTGATGACCCAGGAGCACAGCCAGCAGGGAGTTTATTTATAGTTAAAGTGGCATGAACAGAAGGTGAAGATACTGATTGTGATTTTTGCTACCAGCAAGTGGAATAAATAATATACATACCCCAAACAAGAGAGAACTGAACCTAGAAAAATCTCTTTGAGGACAGAAAGAGTTGTGAAATTACGCTGCCTGATAGAAAGGTGTTCCCAGTTTCCTTGACAGAGAAAAAGTAATTGAATCCCAAGCTCCTCTGCTTTGGGGCATCTCCAGAGACCTCATAAATATCAAATTCATTTGCCTGGAGGCATTGCAATATAGTAAAGAAAACTAATGTCACTGCCTCTCCACTAGTAGATCATCAGAAAGGATAAAAAACTGACCATTATTAAAAGTTTGATTTACCTTCCTTCTTTAGAGTTTAAGGCCACGTTCAGTAACTAGCTAGTCACTATCTTGCTACATTTTCTTATGCCTGGAAGCTAGAGATGACCAAGCTTACCACAATGTTCCCACAAATTACTCCCAGTCTAAGCACAAGCATGTTCAGAGATGGAAATCTGCCTCGTTTTTGGACAGTGCTATTAGCTGGGGAGTTCTGCTTCTTGAAATTAACTAACCTACTGGTTCTAGCTTTGTCTTCTAGGAAAATTGGCCGATTAACTCCACTTTGTACCAAAATTATCTTTTTCAAAAAATTATCAGAGTTAGCTTTTTAAGCTAAATAACTTAATTTGCCACTCAATTATGAAAAGGCATGAATGGTAATTCTCAAATGAAGCTTCATGTTGATCTAAGCATTGTTGTCTACTTTTTTTTTTTTTTTGGTTTTGCTACAGTTTATAAGATATTCCCTTTTTAAGCTAACATAATTCAATGTTAACTGTTGTGGCTTTAGTAAATGAACATTTGTTTAGTAAAATCTGAGGGTATTTGATGGAGATCAATTGTTTCCACAGAAATACCATGGAAACTGGAATAAAGGTCCCAAAGAACATACATGGTATCCCGGGAGGGCCACAGGGGCCTGCCCAGTTAAGGTGAGGTAAGGGGAGCAGCAGAGCCTGAAGTATTTGATTTCATTAGAGTTCATGGGCAGAATACTTTGGGGTTCCCAGACTAAGCCCATATTGGTCAACTAATTGGTCAACTAATTGGGTTTTTCATGGGATCTTATCTGAGATAGGGAAATGCACATTAAGAACATAAGGAAAAATTCTTGAGAGGAGGAAGAGATTTATTACAAGGTCACTGAGGAAGGCCTATCAGGAATTTGCATTTACTTCTGACTCGGCAGGCTGTCATGGGAGGCATGGAGGTGTATGAGGACAAGTGTCAATTTCAGGTTCCCAGAGAAACTACATGGTCAAGCAAAACCTATGTGAGGCAGCAATGCAATGAAGCCACTTAACTAAGCTCTTGATAATTGTTAATTATGTTTACTTTCAAACATACTATTGATATTTGTAAAATGCATTTTTCCTCAAAACGTTGAAGTATCATTTTCCTCACTCAGTTTAAAGGAAAATATTTACCATGTAATCCAAGGGGGCGTGGGGAGAAAGCTAGACCTCATTGATCAAGCATTCAGTTGAATCAGAGTTATTTTCTAACCAACTATATCTGAGTACATTTTTCAAAGCAGATGAATGTGTAAATATGCATCTCCCTGACAACCGCCTCACTACTCAATTCTAATTACAAGAGAGATAATAGAGACTTGCCATATGTTTATCACCTGGCTGAAATAATACTTTGGAGTATTTCTTACCTGGGTTCATTTTGCTTTGTTGTGATGGGAATTTCTCTCAGGAAGAAAATCCTATTTGTATTTCCAGAAGACTTTGCAGTGCTTCACAGTTAATATCAGGATAGGTGAGAAGAATGGCTCTCATGGGTGGGTGGGGGGGCAAGGGGAGATGGTGTTGGGTAGTAGTGGTGGTTTGAGGTGGCTATCTGGAAAGTAATGCCTGTACCCCTAATTTCAGGGTAGAAAAATTCTTCAATAAAATGTATTCCCTATTTGCTTTTACTGATTTAGCTGAGAAGACACACAAATTTAAAAAAAAGTAGTAAATAACCCCACATTGTTGCAATATGTATGCAGAGAAGAGTCTCGCTGGTTCTGTCTATAGGAAATAAGTTACTGTCTGAATGCTTCAAGTAGTAAATAATTACTACAGGCATATATGTTATAGACTTTCAATAACCAAATATAAATGACATATTTCTTCTGAAGAATTAGTTCAGAGTCTGAGGGGAAAGTTTCTAAGAACCAGTTTGTTGGAGTTGGGTGTGTGTAGAATATGACAAGATGGTGGACTCTGAACTAAGATGAACCTTTGTGTCACTGTTACCTATTCTAATTTTCACCAACTATCTGACCTTCACTTTGTTTCTTTATATCTATGGGTGTTTTCTCTTAAATGAGAATAATACTTAATAAATTGCTATGAGAAAAGTGAATTAATGTACATTAAGTTCCTGGGATGCATTTGACTAATGCAAATTACAGAAACTGTAGAGAGTTATATACCATATTCACACATAAAACAGTGCTTACCCAGCTATTTCATATCATAGAAGTCAGAAAGTGATCACTTGTCTTTGGCAAGAGCCATGGTTACTGATTGGGAAGAAGGGCACAAAAGTAAAATATGGTAAGCCTTATTGGTCTCTAATAGAACTCAACTACATACCTACTTAAACTATGGAAACAGTCAAAGAAGGGGCCGTCACCCCACATTTGACTAATCATACTCACTCTCCCCAAAGCATAATTTTGGAGCAGGACCTAGTGAAGGATGCCAGGCATGTAATGCTTTCAGATATATTGCCCTTTCCTCTCCATTGTGCCCTTCTATAATTAAATGTATTTCAAAGGACCATCTTCTCATCACCTGTCCCATCCTTACACACTTCTATATATAGCCCTTTTCTTAGCAGTCTTATAATAGTTTAACCTCCTTCAGGTTTCTGGACTTCATGTTAGCTATCACTAAAGTATTTGCTGCTGTGACTAAGTGTATATCTGTTAGATTATGGAAAGATACAAATTTAATTGGTTATGTAGATGGGGCTTACATATATGGAGGGATCACAACAAGGAGGAAAAGAAGAGTTTTGACTTTTTTTTTTGCTTAAATAATAAAGAAGGAGAACTTCAAAATTCCAAAGGCAGAACTCTAACAAAAGACTTTCATCTTTCTTGTCCAAACCTCATTTTTCAGTTACCCAGAGATTCAATTGATTATGACTGATAATCTATGTTGGTTTTCCATTGCTTTTTAGTTTTAACCAGATCAGGAACTGTCTGATTAAAAAACATATCATCATAAATCTTTCTGCCCTCCTGAAGATTTAAATCTCAATCTCCTTTCTTTATCCGAACAGTTAAGATTCAGGTACCTTTTCATTTAGGTAATTTTTAAAGCCATGATATTTTAAACAAGTCTAGGAAACCTGTCTTGACTCTTAAGACAAACAGGAATATTAATCTTCTTTCTAGTTTTTAAATGTGTAATTCTAAGATTTAACTAAGAATGCTTTAGACCATACCTTTGACTTACACCATAAGGCAAAAAAAGGATGGCCTTGCCTCATCTACCTGCAGACTGTATAACCTTTTAAATGTGCCCTAGAATTAATAATATTAAAATGATAGGAATTGAAATATTCAGCCTTTTCTAGTGAGGTGAGTAGGGGGAAAGAGTTCATTTGGCAAAACGGAATTTATGATTATATATATATATATTTCTTGACTTTATGAAAATTTAGCATTTAGAGCACACAGTCAATGAAAATTTATGACATGTATTTCAAGTGGAGAGTTTACCTTTCTCTGTTTTTACCTTTGATCTGAGTTGATATTATCTAACATTCCTCTTAGAATATATATACATTCACCTTGGTGATAGCAAATCACCCCAGACAATTTTGAATAGTCTGTGTGAAACCAGCCAACAGTGTGTGTCTAGAGCTGGGCTTTAGAATCTGCAGTACTGCATTTATATATACACTCTACCATGTCACCTCTGGTAATTAGCATCATTATACTGAGAGTACTGGATTTTTTTTTTGACATATAAAAAAATGTACAACCCCAACTAGTATTAGATAACATCATTTTCCTATGTTCAGTTTCTTCATCTGTAAAGCAGTAGACATTAAAACATCTCCTGTTTAGGATCATTAAAAGTATCAAATTAATATAGGTCTAGCCTTAGCAAAGAAAATGTTAACTTAGTATTTTTTAATACTTTTTTAAATTTATATATATTTCACATCATTTCAGTCCCTGGGGGTCACCCACCGCCTCCCCTTCCCACCCGCTCCAGCTGGTCCCCATTCTCCCCTTGTGCAGTTTCATTTGGTTGACCATATATTAGTGAAACCATTTGGTTTCTGTCCCTTTCTATCTGACTCGTTTCTGCTAGAATGATTTCTTCTAGGTACATCCAGGTTT
>PVHY01028984.1:0-14726 GCA_004024945.1 Uropsilus gracilis | reverse complement strand
CGAGGCCAAGGTGGGGGGGGGCGTGGGCTGGGGTGTGTGGGCTGGGGTGCGGTGTGTGTGTGTAGGGGGAGGTACGACTGAACACACCTCGAGGTCTGGCTCCAGGAGGCGGGGCTGCCCTTTCCCAAAGTGGCTCCGACGTGGCCCTCCTGCCCTGTGCCCAGCCTGGCAGGCCGACTGCTGGGAGCTGGCCCTGCGTGCGCTACAAGCAAGCCGAGGTCCCAGCAGCCAGGGCAGCGGCCCTGTCCTGTTCAGGGGCTGGCGGGGGGGACCCGCCACTCGACCTGCACCGCATGCAGGCCTGTGGGAGCCTTTCCTGAGCGGGTACCAGAGCGGCCTTGGGGGTTGGGTCCTGGGAAGCCAGGGGAACAGGGCTGGGCGCCTCCAGGTGCTGGTCTGCAAATAAAGCCTTTAACAAAGCCCGGTGGCGAAGGTGCTGTGACGGCCCCGAGTCACGGATGCGCTCAGGGTTGATGGAACCCCAGCTGTCCTCCCCATCACTGGGATGAGCGGGGCCGGTTCTTTTCGCACGGGGACTGGGCACGCGCCGTTTCTTCTTATTTTGAAAAAGCGTCTCTGAAATAACGCAGAGGTTGCCGTGGGCTCAGGGACCTGGTGGTGGAGGCCCCCCGAGGGCGCTGGGCGGGCGCTGGGTGGGCTGTGCCCCGAGCTGGCATGTGGCGCTGGCCTCCCTGGGAATCGCGGGCAGCCTGGCGTTCCTGATGGGGGCGCGCGGGCACACTGTGGAAGGGTCGGAGCGGGGGTGACCGGTCCTCCAGGCCTTGGGGGCGCCTCTGTCCGAACGTCCGAGGAGCGGCTCAGCTTACACCTGCCTGTCCCCCAGTGTCCGCTGCTGCGGCGGGCGGGGTGGGGGTGGTCCTGAGGGTGGCCTTTGCCCCGGGGGTCAGGGCCCCCCCCCCCAGACTTCCCGTTTTCTCTGCCGGGCCCTTTTCTCGGCCTCCTGTTGTGCCTGTGCCTTCCCCTTTCTGCTCCAGCCACGTCTTTGCGGCTGCGTGCTTGAGAAGGCGACATGGCTGGAGGTCATGGAGAGGCCGTGTTTGAACGCTAAGGCAGGGCCCCCTCAGGGAGGTGCCCCGCCCTCTCGAGTCCATCGCTGCTGCTGGCTGGCCCGGCCAGTGCGGACTGGGGCCACCGAGTTGGGTTTGCATCCAGCTTTCCTCAGCCCAGGTCTGCGCGCTCCGCCCTGGTGGTGCTGGTCCCGCGTCGCCTTCCCTGCCCCAGCAGCCCCTCCTCAGGTCTGCACCCCCCCCCCCCCGCGTGCCTGTGGGGTGCCGGTGCTGCCACCAGCCTGTTCTGTTCTGCAGATGGGAAGGGAGGGAGCCCGGGTCTGCTTACCTGGAGGGCTGAGTCGGAGAACGGGCTCCATCCGGGCGCTGTCGTGGTCGCTGAGGATGCCGCGGGCCCGCCGTTGCTGTGGGGCTCCCCTTCCCGTGCCCTCCTCCGCACAGACGCTTCAGCCTGGCCTCGAGACCCCTGGACCCCGCTCCTCTGCCCCGCGCTGCCGCCAGAGTGGAGGGGCGGTGAGCTGCCGCCGCCCGAGCTGTGGGAACCCGGCTGGGCCGCCCCAGCAGGCCTGGCGAGGGGGGCGGGGCGCGGCTCCCTGCGGTCCCGTCCTGTCCGTCTCCACAGCGCTTCCGCGGCTGGTCCCCAGGTGGTGGCTGGCCGGCTGTCCTCTAAGGCGGGGCTCGCTCTCTCCGGCCCCGTGTGCCAGGCGAGGGCAGCTTGCTGCTTGTTCCGGCTTCCGTTTCAGATGACACTCTCGGTCCACCGCTGCCCGGAAGCGCGTCTCGGGTCCCTGGAAGCGCCGGGGCTCGCCCCCACCGGCCGGGTAGCGGCGGCGCCCAGGCCCGCACGGAGCCACCAGGGCTCTTGCTCTGCACCCTGCACAGCGCTGCGGCCCTGCGGGCGCCGGTCACTGGGCGTGGGCGGCGATTTCACCGCCTCGTCTGTGACGTGAGGACCTGCTCACCCAGCGTCCTGGTGCAGGTGGTGTCCTGGCCTCCCCGCCCCAACTCGAGGCTGCTCCGTCCGGCCTGGAAACACTTGCTCACGAGAGCTGAACACGGAGTCTCGCGTTTCGCTGCTTGGCGTGTTGGCTTCCAGTGAGCTTGAAAAGGTCCCCGTGTACATGTGGGTTTATGGGACGTAAGCTTTTGTCTGTTTTCCCCCCGGAGCTGGGGCCCCCAGCTTCATGTTCCTGGCCGTGTCCTTCGAGTTTCCGCCTGTCTGAAGGGCATGTTTGAACCCTCTGGCGGTGACTGTTGGCCGGCGTTCTCCTCTGGTACCCAGCGAGACGCAGCTCTGACCCCCCTGCAGCTGGCGGGGGGGGGGGGGGGGGGGGGGGGGGGGGGCGGCGGCGGCGGCACTGCGCACTCAGCCGGAGCATCCACGCGCTGCCCATCCCTGTGCGTCTCTTCTGTATCTTTAAGTGTTGCGGACACTGTTGCTCACTTAACACTGCTCAGTGCCTAACTTGTGATCGGGTGAATCTCTTGCCTTTTGGGCATTTTGTAAGGGAAAGTCCTGTAAACATACATTGTTTTAATCGCAATCACAAGGCTGCCTCGCTGGCTGGCCGTAAGTATTCCGCTGCAGTTCAATGTGGGTATCCAAGTAATTAGCTGGAGTTAGAAATATCTTGTATGTTTGGCAGCTGCTCGGCCAGAACTGAAAGTGAGCGGGCCGCGCGAGCGTGTGGGGTCCCGTATGCTTGGGATGGGGGAAGGGCAGAGTCAGAGAGAACTGGTGTTTTCCTTAGCTCTTTGCTGCTGTGGAGAAGGCAGAGGTGAGGGCTGGGGAAGGACTGGAGCGGCTGTCTCCGCAGAGTAACTTTTTGGGGCCTGAAGCTTAGTGTCGTCTTCAGACGCTTCCCGAAGTGGCCTGTCCCGGTCCTGGCATAGTTGATGTAACTGCGGCCTGTGGTGACATTTCGACCCTTTTTGTATCCTGGCTCTGTCCCCTGGAGGCAGGAGCCTGTGAGCAGGCAGTGGTCAGGTCTCAACGGCCTCTCGGGGTGTGCTGTCATTTGGCGCTTCTTCCATCTGAGGTTTCTGGAAGGCAGCTCTGACCCACTGCTAGGCCTGAGGAGGTGAGCGTCGAGAGATCCGAAGGAAGATCCTGCACGGGGGTGGGTGATAATTCAAGTTTTATACAATTCAAGTGGATGATATTAGAGAGTCTGGTAAGTGGTATTTTACTGTATTTTTGTGTAGATTTTAAAAAGATATATATATAGGATCTAGCCTTGCTTCACTGAAAGCTCTAAACAGCAGTGTGGATCCGTTTAACCATTCGGGTCTGTGGCATTTCACAGGGGAAAGAACACTGTGGACCTGGTGTGACTGGACCCGGCGACGGGTCGTCTTGTCCTGTGTGAGAAACTGTCCCCTTGGCGCCTCTGTGCTGGTGCCCGGGGCCTTGAGAGAGGCGCTTCAGTCTCACTCCAGTGTCTTCCGTGTACTGCACTGACCTTTCCAGATGTACGTTTTACATCTTCCTGAAGCTAGTGTGCTGGACCGGCACGTTCCAGGGGAGCCGGGGCGGAGAAGCGGGGCCCAGGAGCCTGGACTTCCTCGGGGTGAAGGTGGTGAGTCGGGCCTCGGCCCACAGCGACCCTGCCTGGGTGGCTCCAGCCTGTGGACAGCCCCACAGGTGGCTGGCCCGGGAGGTCATCTTTTGAGTGAAAGCAGGAGGTGTACTCACTGAAGGTGTGTTCCATGTTACTGCCACTTCGTGTGGTGTTGGGCGGTTCCGTGAGCTACGTCAGGTGCTTCTATGTGTATTTCAGGCACGGTTTCGGCTCGGCCACAAATAAGGCCACGGGCACGAGGGTGAGGGCCGGCTGGGGCATCCAGGTGGTGGCTGTGAGCTGTGTGGTCACTCTCATCATTCCTCTTGCTGACTCGCCAGAGACTCGGGACCTGACCAGCTCATCAGAGTGAGCACGTGTGTCAGTTCTCTGTGACCAGAATGGGTCCGGCTTGTCGGTGTGGATCACCCACATCACTTCTGCAGAAGCATCTGAAATCTTCGTGGGCTTGTGGACGTTAAGGCTGCCAGCGGCGGATGGCAGCAGGGCACCCAGCGTCCTGCCGTGGGACTCGCGCTGGCCTTCAGCACCCCAGGCCTTGTCTTGGCACCAGCTCGTTGCCCCTCGCCTGGAGTCGGGTGGGCCTGGTGCCTGACGCCACAGCCAGCCCTGTCCCGTGTGGGTCTTCTGGAAAAGCGTGTGTCCTCCCGGGGGTGGGAGCTAGTTTTCCTTTATAGGAACTTGGTCTTAGCGCATAGCCTGTTGACCACGTCGTTATTGTAACACTCGGCCAGAAAGACATCTCCGCCCCACGGCCCCGTGTCCAGTGCGGCACTCTTCTCTGGGCCTGAGAAAGCCGCCTTGGCCCCAGCCTGGCTCTCCCGCTGCCTGGGCTGCGCGTGATCCCCCCGCAGGCCGCCGACTGAGCTTCCCGCTGGTGGGTGGGGAGGAGTCAGGAGCTCAGGCTTGAAAGCCAGGCTCACTGCTCTGGGGCCTGAGCGGTGCTGACTCGGGACCCGCCGTTGCAGAGACGCACGTCTTTCATCGTATTTCCTCGGACTCCTGTGTTTGCCTCAAAAGTGTGTTGCGGACGTTTTGTAGATGTGGCCGTTACTGCCCAGCCGCTGTGTGGTACATTTTTGTGCATGTTTCCCAGCAAACACTGGTTTCCAGATTTTCACCAGTTCTGTCACCACCATTTAAAATCAGTCCTCAGTCAGCCGCACCTACAATTCAGCAGGTGATAGATTCAATTATTGCAGCATATGCGTAATCTTCCTCTCCGTGTTGGCTTTCTGATCCCCCGCCGGCGGGCGCGCGTTTCTAAGTGTGTCAGTGTCCGCGCCCCATTTGGCTGGTGGCTGGTGGGCTCGGTCATGCTGACGCGGCCGTTCAGCGGTGGGCTGGCCGGGCGTCTCTGGACTTCGCACTGGCCGGGCTGTGTGGTCTCGGGGTCAGGCTTCTGGCCCACCCCCCACCCTCACCCTCTCTTCAGGCGCTGGGATTCAGCTTCTCCAGGGATTTACACGGAGACTTTCTACGTCGTTCTTTCCCTGCTTTTGTTGCGGGCCGTCTTGGCAGGCCAGCTCCCTGATAGTGCTCAGAAGCTGCCAGGTGTCTGCTTCCTGCTAGACGCGGAAGTTTTTATTTAACCGGGCTGATTACTGACTAAATATCTGTAGGCTTTGGATACTCTAAGAAAACATCTTCTCCGTGTGGAATTTCCATGACTACTGATGATCCATAAAACACCAGGTAGTGTGCTCTGCTTCTCTTCACTGCTCCCACATTGCACGGCCGCTGTATATAGTCTAATCACTTATGGGATCCAGCAGCTTCATCTTGGGCGACTGTTTTAATAGGTTTTTGGTGTTCCAGATGCTGTTACTAAAAATAAGTTCTCATTTCAGCTGTAACACTTTGGTTTGCCTTTTGTAATCAAAAGGGTTAAGGAGCTGTTGACTGTAGCATTAACTAAGCGTTTCTGTGCTCTCCTTGAGGATAGTACCATGCCTCAAGCAGTCATAGATGCTTATTTAACAAGAGATGGGGCGCTTGCACTTGTGTTCTCGTCAGAAACTGTCCAGACCACGCATGTGGCTGAGGCTGGGCTCCAGCACCCAGCAGCTCCCCCTGTGCCAGGCCCTCCACGCGGCTGGCACCTGAGGGCCTACGGTGTGCGGCTGGGAGCTTTGAGACTCATTCTTCTCTGCTTTAAACCCTCCTGTCCATGCTGTGGCGACTGTGTGTTGCTGATAGGCTATCCGCTCTGCGAGCCGTTCACTCTGCTTTAACCAAGCAGTTGCATTAAAAACACGGACATTGGTCCGCGTATTTGCCGTTACTGGAGCTTTCTACCCTTCTGTGTAGGTTTCCTTTCAAATCTGGTGTCATTTTTGTGAACGTTTTTTGAGTGCAGGTAGATTGTTGGCTGAATTTCCATTTTCGTGTGCTGATGAGGTGTTTGGTCCTCACTATCCGAGGATGTTTTCCCTGGATACAGAATTGCTTTTTTATGATCTTTAAAGGTGTCACTTTGTGTTTTTCTGGTGTCTGTGGTTTCTGGTGTTAGCGGTTCTCCTGTACTTCATACTTTTCTGTCGTTTGGTTGAGTGCTTCAGTTTGTGTGTGTATTGGGGAGGGGTGCTTTATCTTAGGGTTCATGGATGTTGAGCCGGTGGGTTGATACTTTTCAACAAAGTTGGAAAATCTTTGACTACTGTATCTTCTTAATTTTCATCTTTCCCAGTTAGTTTCCTCTTGTTCCCTTTCGGGGAATGCAAGCTTAATTTTCTTACATATATCGTTATATTTCACGTTAATTTTTTGCTGTGTTCACTGATCTTTATTTCTGCCATCTCTAATCTGCTTTTCCTCGGTGAGTTTTTATTTCTACAACATCCATTTGTTTCCTTTTCATAGCCTCCATTTATCTGTTCAGACCTACTGTTCTCATTCTGTAGTCCGTGTTTCTCCTGTATATTTTACAGCATAACATCCGTTTCATTATTTCTGGGTCTGTAGATGACCCCCTCCCCACCACCACCATACAGACCACACCCACCAGCTGCGCCTGTTGATTGAATATGGGCCATGGATGCCAGGTTGTTGAGCATTAATCAGCGTTTTATATTGTCAGCTGGCAGAACCTTCCTTTCCTTGCAGATCATCTTGAGCTTTAGAGGTCTCTTTCTCTCTGTTGGGACAGGTAGAGGGTGTGTTTTCTGTGGAACCACTTAGTTCTACCAAAAGATGGGTTTTCTGGGGTCTCTGTTGAGTCTCTGGGGTGTTTGTTGCTTTCTGCTCTCCCCGCGGGAAGCGCTTCCTGTCTCCCAGCTCAGCGCGGCTCCCTCCCGGGCAGCAGACCTTGAGCATCCAGGACCTTTCCCAGCTGCGGGCCTGGGCCTGGGCCTGGGCCTGGGTTGAGCCTGGGTTGAGCGCAGGGACCTCTCCTGCCTTGTCCCCGCCAGCCTGGGCCTGTCCCCCCGTGTGCCCGGCTGCTCAGAGGCCTGAGCCCTTCGCTCAGCGCGACGCCCCCTTCCTACTCTGCGCTGGAAATGCCCGCAGCTGGGAGGCGGCCTGGTGGCCGGAGAGCTCGCGTGTCTGCGTGTGCACGCGTGTTTCCGGTCCTCGGGAGCACAGTTCCGAGCGGCCTGCCCGAGACCTTCCTTCGATGTTTCAGTCGGTTCCATGCTGTCAGCGGTGCTCGTGGCAGGTTCCGTGTAGTTGCTCTGACGTGATCAGAAGCGGAATCTTCAGTTACGTTTGCGTTCCTAGCTCGTTCTTCACACTTAGTCCACGAATGTAATGCTTCGGACTGAAAAACCTGCGTGTTTAGTTTGTGAGCAGTTTCACCGTGTTTGAGACGATTGAATGTGCTGTGTTGGCCGGTAGGTTAAAGTGCGTGTGCGTGTACGCACGTACGTACACAGTCGCTAGTGACTACATGTGTTGGTCACTGAGCAACCGGGTCATTGGAGGATGAGCAACCAGGTCATTTTTCTCACCGTCAGATAGCGTGCGGTGTCGTGTCCGTCCGTGTCTGTGTCCGGGGCTCCGCGCTGCCTGGCGTGTCCGGCAGCAGCTCTTGGGAGAACGGTGCCATCCTAGGACGATTCTGTGTCTCTGATTTGCGAGCGCCTCATTTTACAGACATCTCTTCTGTCCTCTCTCCCCCCCTTTCTCAACCTTTTCTTCATGGGCTGAGTTCATCCTCCCCTTGAGCGGTGTTGATGGTGCGCAGGCCAGGTGCCTGGCCGGCCTCGTGGTGCTGGCCGTGGGGAGACGAGGCTGCCCAGGGCCTCGCGCTCTGTCTCAGAGCCGCCGGCTCATAGGAGGCTGTAGCTATATCCACTTGAGTTTTTCATCTGTTTTTGTACTTGAAATCTGTTCTTTTTCTTTAAAATCTAATGTGGATTCATCCAAGGACAGTCCCTTATCAGCATGTCAGCAATGAATGGCTATCCAAGTCTCTTATGAGCACAGATAAAGGGCAGTCATTGTCCCTCAGGCTTTTCTGTTTGCTGCCTCCTCTGCCGCACCCCCCCCCCCCCCCCCCCCCCCCCCCCCCCCCCAGTCTCTGAGACCTGCCGGTAAGGTGTTTCTTAAGAGTGAGTGCTGATGCCTGCTTGTCACGTGGTCTTTGGTCACTGTAGTGGTAGTGACTGGACTGAGTTGAGAAAGCGACTTCATTATTTTTAAGGAAGCGTCAATAAAATTTATATTAGATAGAAACACGTGTCCGCAGGACCACACACACGCATGCTTCTGCTCACGTGCCTTTTTGTTATTTGTGTGCAATTTAAAGTATTGTTTGGAATTGAGCTCCAAACAGTGAGTTTTAGATTAATTTTGCGTTAAATAAAAGTTCATTATTAATCTACCAGTACTGATTAGTGATGCTTTCTTGGACCAAAATGATACCATAGCTAAGTTTTGATTTAGTTGAAAAGGTTTGCCTCCAACATGGTAGGCATTGGGTTAGAGCACATGAAATTGCTGTGTGTAGGTCAGAGGAGGCCGTCGATGTGGATGTTTTGCCATCATTGTCTTTGTTGCGGGATGAGCCACATCCTTTCTCATTAGCATTTGTTTTGAAGGGAGAGGAGGGAACTCCAAAAGGAATAGAAACTGTGCCGACTTGCTTAGTTATAAAATCAGGTCGACAAGAAATTTCCGTAGTCATTTGTCTCCTTATTTTATCCTAGGGAAGGGGTGAATGAGTAACTTAAATACTTCCTGGCGTTGTGGGAGGAAATGACACTTGGATATCTTTCCGGATTTCACTCACAGCAGTAAAACTAAGACAGGAAACAGTGAACATGTGGCAAACACACCTCTGCACTGGATACCCAGAGCTAGAAGCAGCCTGGTTTTCCCTTCACTTCCCTAGTGAGGGGAGCTGCCGTGGTACCAAGTAGCTGTGACAGATGGCGCAGTGAACAGCTTAGAAAGTGTCCCACAGGGGAGTGGGGTCTTCTGGGACGAAGACCTGTGTTCCCCTGTACATGTTCGATTTATGATAGTTGCTTGATGTATTATATACTGGTGACCGGTACTCTTGCCTGTTACAGTGCATTAGTTTAAATATAGCATGTGACAGCGACATCATGGTAAACGGGAGCTAGTGTTTTTAAAGTGTTACGTACCAAGTTCTGCTCCGCATGGTTATTAGTGACACTTGATCCCAAACCTAGGGCTGCTGTCAGTGTGCCAACCCCTGCCGCAGAGGTAGGGGAGTTGAACCCCTAGCGGGCTGAGCAATTCCCATTTTCAGGGTCTTAGTCTTTTTACTCTCTATTTAAAAGACCTAATTTTTTCTCAGGTGCTTTTCACATATATTTAGATATCATTCTTCTTCCCAGTTCTCTGTATGTAATACACAGTTTTAAAGCCTCCCTACCCCACTCTGCCTGCATTATTTGGAAGTTTGGTTTCCAGATTTTTTTTTTTTTTTTTTTTTGAGACCAGGTCTCGCTATTTTTGCCCCAGGAACCACAGGCTCACATTGCCAGGGGTACCGCAGACTCAAGGGATCCCCAGCCTCAGCTTCCCAGGTAGCTGGGATGACAGGCGCCTGCCACCACACCCAGCTATTTTTGGGGGGGACTAAGTCTTGCTATGTTGCCCCGGGTCAGACTCGAACCGCGATCCCCACTACCTGCCGTGGCTTCCTAGACTGCTGCTTACAGGCACATGCCACCGTGCCCGACCCTGGTTTCCAGATTTTTGCTGTGGCAAACAAGGCCAGGGTAAGCATCCTTCCCTGACTTTTTGCCAAGTATCAATCATCAGTGACTTCTTTGGGACCACTCCTATAAGGTGTTTTTGTTTTTGTTTTTAATTGAACAGTGCTTTCCACAGAGGAGTGACGGTTTGGAAGTCATCCCGCTGATCTTCCCGGGAGATTGTCCTTCAGTTCCCGGCCAGAGGCTGTTGGCCACGGGCGTGGGGGAGCCAGGGAGCCCCTGTGCTAGCGGGGCGTCTCCGGGCGAGCCAGCCGGGCTGGGGGGCTTGCCCCGGCCGGCCACCTTAAGGAACCAGGCTGGCGGCTGGGCAGGGCGCCGCGAGCCCTCCTCGGAGTCTGTGTCCGCGGCCGGTGGAGTGCTGGGCGGCTGGGGGCCTGGGGGCCTGGGTGTCCAGTGTGAGGCTTCTGCGCATGGGATCCGGCCGCGGCTTTCCAGTGGGGTGTCCTGAGCGCCGCCGCAGGCATGGAAGTGGGTGTCGCCTCTGTGCGACCCCGCCCGGGACCAGGACGGCGTGAGGTGACCGCAGCTGGTGCTGGGCAGGGAGAGGTGCTGCCCGGAGCTGGCCTTGCAAGGGCCGAGGCGCATCGCGGCTTTGAGCGCGAGTCGAACTTAGTAGAGGCCTTTGCACGGGAGGACGGGCAAGCGGTCACCCCGAACCCCTTTGTGCGTGGCCACTCCGGCCTCCGGGTTCGCACTGGTGTCGCACTCACGGCCTTGAATGGCCTGAACGGCCGCGAGCTGGGCCCGCGGGCGGGGCTGGGTCTCGGGCCAGGAAAACCTCCTGTTGGAGAAGACGGTGGTTGCAGAAATGTGCGCTCGGGACTGTCTTTCTTCAGCCGTACAGACACCCCCACTATGTGTGCTGCGTGCCGGCCGGGCAAGCACCGTGCCGCGGGCTTCCTCTAGTTTTAAGCGCTGCTTTGGCGATCTTGAGTAGCCTGTAGTCCTTAGGTAAAGAACCGCGGCCTCTGTCGGGAGGTACATGCGTCGGCCTGTGAACGTGCCCCCTAAACTTGGCCTTCCGTCTTCCCGCAGGAGGAGAGACTTCAGCATGCAAACCTTCATCTGTTCGGCTTGCACCGTCATTTTCATTCCATGCTGCTGGCCTTCAGATGGCTGGACAGATGCCCCATTCACATCAGTACAGTGACCGTCGCCAGCCAAACCTAAGTGACCAACAGGTTTCTGCCTTATCTTACTCTGACCAGATTCAGCAACCTCTAACTAACCAGGTAAGTTCATGGGCATCAAAAGTGATTTGTTGTAATGGGAGTTTATTCCATAAAGTGGTGGGATGATCAGACTAAATGCTTTCATGGTTTTCAGTTTTACAGGGGTTTCTGGATTAACAGAATTTGATAGCAGGAAGTGTTGTGTTCCAAAGTTTATTGGTCTTTCTACTTTCTGTGTATTTCACTTAATTAAAAATAGTCTCATAATTAAACTATTCACTCATTCTACAACAGGAGTGGAGAAAGTTACCTCTAAAGAATGTAGTTAAAAAAAAAACAGCTTATCTTTATGGATAGTTAAACAGGCTATAGAAGAACAAGTAAAATTTGTTACAGCAAACTTAGAGCTGATTTGATGCTCTTGCAAATGGCTTTCACATACATGTATGAAAATAAATGTGGAACGCTTTAAAATTAGAGAGAAAAGATATAATGTGAATTAATAATCCTGTTCATTCCAACTATTCTGCCTACCGATTTGGCAGTTTTCCATAAAATCCATAGTGTAGGCAACAACGTGTGTGTGTGTGTGCGCGTGCATGTGTGCATGTGCGTGTTCCTGAATTAGCTGTATTGGTTTTTGATGGGGGAATTTTTTTGCCGGCTGTGGTCAGGAACTTCCTCCCCACGGAACCACGCGTGTGGCGAGCGAGCGCCTGCTCTTCTACGTACTTGGGCGATTACGTTTGACCACGGCTTGTTTCCGTCTCTGTTCAGAGTCAGAAATGTTGGATTATTTGAAGTGTTTCCTCTAATCCAGTGGCGTGGTTTTAACCAGCATTCGGCTCCCGCTAAGCAGCAATGCGAAGGGGCCCGGGCGAGCGTGTTAGAGGATCTTGCCAAGCTGGCGTTACATTTATAAAAGGTGTGACTGGCTGGTCAGATGAGTCGCAGCGGACTCAAGCGTTTGCTTTGCCTGGTAGCTTGAGTGGTTGATCAGAGCGTCTAAGTTTGGAAAGTGTTTAATTTGGACTTGGGGCTAGAAGAAAAGTAATAGCAAAGCGACCTGTGCTCACTGCACCGTTAAGAAGCGAAGTCTCTGTGGACCGACTATCCTGCTGCCCCGGGCCGTGCCTGCTTTAAGTCAGTCTTGCTGCGGAAGGACTTGAACCCCCACCTGTGACGTCTCAGCTGCCCTCCGTGCTGACCCCCGGCTTTCTCGGGCTGGGAGAGGTCCCGTCCTTGAGCCTCTTGTTTAGGCCCCGGCGTTGTGGGTGGTAGTTTAGTTAGCGGACTACCTGTTTCTGGGTACGGCTGATACCTGGTTTGTCTGGATTATTTTGAAGTAAGAGATGATTCACTTAGTATTTCCATTTTACGATGTGAAATATTTTCGAAGACGGGCGTGTTATAAAAGACTGTTCTAAGTGACAGTGTCCTGCCATGTGTTTCTGCCAAGCCCCAGAAATTTCTGCGCCCGGTGAGGCGGTCGTGTTGGGAGACAGCCTCGCGCTGACTGGGGTGTGCTGCCTGCAGCCATGCTGGGGAGCGCGGGGCGCGGCCTGTGACTTCCCTCACACCGTCCCCTCTGGCTCCTCCTGGACCACGAACTTAGGGCCTTGGACGAGACTCCCCTCCCCCCCTTTCGGGTTAGTCGTCCTGTCGGGCAGTGCCTTCTGAGCAAAGTCTTGTTGTGCAAGGAAATGGAGATGAACAGCCTTTAACATCTTACTTCACTACTTAGTTTCTTCCACGAATGTGTTTCGTACAAGTTTAAGTGTGACTTTGTTCAGAAGAGAACTTTAGGAAACGAGACGTGCAGAAGAGAGTAGAGAGGAGCACGGCTGCGGCACGAGGCCTGGGACGCCGCGTCTCTCTGGGCTGTGAGAGTCTGACGGGGGCCTCTCCAGCTCCTGCCTGTGCTGGTGGCCGACGGGCGAGCTCAGCGGCGGGAGAGGCAGGGCGGGGTGTGTTTGACTCTTCGTCCATAGATGAAAAGGGAGGTGGGTGCAGATGAGTCAGGGTTTGGAGTTCACTCTGGAATCCCTTCAGGAGTTAAAGGTTTCTGCTCTTGTGACTCGTGCACAGGCGGGGCGGCCGCACCTTGTCTGTCCCCGGAGCCTGGCTGAGGCTGGGGAGGGTTGCCCGGCCTTTCCTTCTGGCCGTGAGGACCCTGGCAGGCCTGGGAGGACCGCGGAGGGGCATCTGCATCTGCAGCTCGCTGAGCGGTGTGGTCCCCGCACGCCTTGGGCTTCTTGCTCCTGTGGGAGCTCAGGGGAGCGCGTGAGGCGCCGCCCTCCCCGCTGACTTGCTGACTTGCTGACTTGCTGACTTGCTGACTGCCAGAAGCTGGGCCTGGAGGCGGTGTCGGTGTCGGGTGGGCTTGAGTGTGCGTGGCTGTGCCGCTGAGGCCCTGGCAGCACGGCTTTCTCGGGCCGCGTTTGTGCTGCTGGCGGCGGCCCAGAAAGTTTGGTCGCCTGACGTAAACTCAGAGTGGCGGCTAGTGACGGGAGTGTTGCTTAGTTTTTCAGAAGTCCGTTTGTTCATCTCATGTATTTTGATCCCCTCCTCTACGCTAGGTACTGTCCCAAGTACAGTCTGAAGGCCATTTTTTCTCTTGGCAAAATATATAAGAAAAGTAATGAATTTAGAATTAGCTGACCGGTTTGGCCTTGCGGATAGAGTTTGGCCACGAGGGGAAGAGGTTGGCGGTGTCTCGCCAGCGGCCTGGTGCACGCACACGTTGATGCGGAAGGAGGGCCTGCCAGAATGTTTCCCGGCTGTGTGATTCTGGTGTGCTGAGTGTTCGTACTCCTGGAAAGCTGTGGTCTGTTTCCTTTCTCAGGGGTTTGAAATAGCAGTGGAGTTGCAAATGGCCACGGGAAAGTGTAAAGAAACACACAGTTTTGTTCTGAACTAATTTTAATAACTGCGGTGCTTATTTTATTGGTGCTTATGTTGCACGACTTGGTTATTTTGCCCGACAAGCAGAGCTGGCCCGGTGAGGGTAGAGGGTGCTTAGAATGCGTGGGGAGCGCCTGGCGCCCCGTGGTGGTGCAGAGGGGCCCAGAGACTGCCCCTCCCTCACCTGTCCTCTCCGTGGCTCTGGTACCGTGGTCAAGAACTTTGACACAAGCGACTCGGCTTTCGCTCTCATAAATGGTGATGGGAGCGGTGCTTATTGTCACATGGTTGGTGGCAGGATCAGAGGACACACTTGTGGAATGTGGTCTCCAGCTTGTGGGCAGCCCAGCCCTGTGTCTTGCTGGCTTCTCGCAGCAGTCAGTGCTTCCTGCCACCTTCTGCCATGGCCGCCAGAGCCTGCGCTGGGGCAGGTGTTGTGATGCCTCCCGGGAGGCTGCACGCCTGTGGTCCACGAAGGGTCTTGCTGAGTAGGTGACTGTCAGGAAGACAGTGCCGGGCCTTACAAGCAAGACAGGAGGTCTCTTACAGGAAGTCTTTCTCTGCCTTAAATGCTCAGCATTAATTCGCACGGAGTTGACATGCCTATCGTCAACTTGTTGCGTGGAGTCTCTGGGGAGAACAGTGTAAGCCTGTCAGGCTGTGAGCATCACTGTTCCTGCGGTTTATTTTTAGAAAAATAAAATTATTTGAATAATTACTAGAGGTTTTCTTACTCCATCTATTCGGACAAGTAGCCTAAGATGACTGAGGTTCCTCGCCGCTTGCTCGTCTTCCCTAGAAGGAGGCGCGGCCCGTGAGGGACGACCCTGAGAACGGGCACAGCAGCTCTGG